>APFE031221609.1:0-19779 GCA_000404065.3 Pinus taeda
GTATTTTACTTGGGTAATGGATTAATATCTTTATTTTATGAAATGTAGAGGTGTACACACTCTTTTCTTACATATTTTTAATTTTATAGACCCACTCAATTTGTATATGAGTTAGTCACAATGCTATTTTTGAATAAACTAATTATGTAGTTTTTTTCTAAGTGAGGGGTTTTATAAGCAAAGTTAAGTATTTGGTATATGCTGATAATAAGTATTATTTATTAAGGATGATGGATTTGTATATTAATTTTATGAAATCTAGACATGGTGTTTATTTAGGATTTATGATGCCCCTAGGAAACTATTTGACTACTAAAGTTTACAGAAGTGCACATACATGTTCATCATGGTTAGTTTAATTATTCTTCCAACATAGATGTTAGATCTAGTCATGATCTGAACATGTTTAATAAATTAAAATTAGTATGAATGGATGGTTATTATCACCATTTTCAACAATATTTACTTATACATTTCAATAAGTAAATTATACTTTATAGACATAATTAAATAAGCAGTGGTTGATTTTGTCCTTAATTTAGTTAGAAATTAGAAAATTTGTAATTTTAGGTTGTTAAGTCTACACAATCCAACTGAGGTAGGGTTTTGTAAGGCATTGAATTAATTTTTGCATTCAAAAACTCAATTTAAATAACAAAATCTTACCAAGAATCATCATATAATTCTTGTAAAAAGGACCAAATGATGACCTCAATAAATTACACTAACAAACAATACTTTGCACACCTAATTTGATGTGGATAACTAATAAACTTGCTTATTTATTTGATTTGGTATGAACAATATAAAACAAAGTAGTATATAAAATAAAGTTATTAGTATATAGAGAAGAATAATTTAGTTGAATCTTTGACTTGGCATAAATTATTTTACTCTATAACTATAAGTTACAAACTATAAATATTAATGTTTATTGAAATTATTTCAAAACTAGATTTTAAAATAAATAAATATATCTATATATATAGGTGGTGAATAGAGTTTCTAAAAGTTTAATTTAATTATTAATTATAAAATATTTGTAGTAGTGGTTACACATCAAAGATTGAGATTTACTTCAAAAGTAATTATACCTTTTCTGTTATTTTATTTAAAATAATTAATTAAAAAATGTTCTTATGAACATGTCATACGAACACTAGTTATGATTTTTTGGGATGTCATATTAGTAAACCATGATATTGTAAGAAAGCCTATTTATAAATTAAGATTAAACTTGATATATATTTTTTTAATTCTGGGTTGGCATATGCAATAGAGATTCCTGATCTTCCTATTTGACTATCTAGAGCTCTATAAGAGCTCTATTAGTAAACTTTTCATGAGAACTGGGGAACATGAGTTCCTCCTTTAGTTTTTCTAGATTCTTGATCCTCCTATTTGACTATCTCAAACCTTTATAAGAGCTCTATTGGTAGATTTTTTGTTTTTCTAGATTCTTGATCCTCCTATTTGACTATCTCAAACCTTTATAAGAGCTCCATTGGTAGATTTTTTGTTTTTCTAGATTCTTGATCCTCTTATTTGATTATCTCAAACCTTTATAAGAGCTCATCAAAGCCTCTATTAGATCAATGCCTCCCCAATTTTCTATTATTCCTTGATTGCCTAGTAGGATTATATCTTCTTTTTAGTATCATGATACAACTAATGATTCAAGAGTGGATTCTTTCTCTTCATTCTATAGTTTTATATAACTAATATAGTTCTATCTTTGTTATTTAATGTTGTTTCACTCAATAGGAGTCTATCTATTAAGTAATGGATTTTAGTTATTGTTTCTAATAAATTGTAAGTGATCAATAAATATGAGAAATAAAATGTGAAAAAAAATATAGATAACAATGCACTAACTAAAAGAGATTATATGTTTTGAGAAATAAAATGTGACAAAAAAATATAGATAACAACAAACTATCTAAAAGAGATTATACATATATTTGTTAGATTATTATAAGGTTTTTCTCTAAGGATGATGACTAACCATAACATATAGGGATTTGTAAAGTATCTACAGATACCAATTAAAATTATAAACTCATAAATGTAACTCCTACTTTTTATTTTAATACCTTGTGTCTTTGATAATCATGTTAAGAAAAGTATAAGAAATTACCTATTAGTTTAATACCTGGTGTCTTCGATAATCTGACAATATCAAAAAGTTGTCCATGAAATAAGGAGAGTAATTGTCCATTACTGTGCATTAGCCATTATAAGGTTGTAAATGGGGAATGCCATTGTAATGTTGTAAATGGGGAATGTAGTTGTTTGGATTATCTACTATTTAACCTGACCTGTAACCTGACCTGTATAGACGTGGGGTGAGAGATATATTGAAATAGAATCGCATATAATTTATATTGCTACCAAATGTGGCCTACAAATATAGAGATAATATTTAGTGTTGTTTGTTGTCATGGTTTGCGCTATGAAAAACCAATGGAAAAATGAGTAGTGTACAGTATTACGATTCAGTTCCCAACTTTCCTCTATCGACTTTTAGAACCATGCCCTCACTCCAGGTCCCATAAAGTGCTAGTTTCATTTGACAATGTTGAGTGTGCTAGTTTCATTTGACAATGTCTCAACAGGAAAATGACTAATTGGGTGAATTACTATTGAGTCATGGGAAAACTATCAATAATGTGACTCGACCTTTTCTTTCTAATCGAGTCAATATGGCAGAGCATCGTGGCTTAAAATAGTCAAATCGAACGCTTCAATTTCCAGGTGCTGACGGTCTAAGGCGAAGCTTACATGCACGGGAAATGGCGACAATGCAGAGATGAATGGATCCGAGATCACCGTAAATTAGGCAAATGGACGTTCTTCAACACGCCTGGAAGAGATGCAGGGTAATCTTTTGCCTACAGCATCCAGTAGCAGGTAGCCTTGTCATAATGTTCAATATCCTTTTCTCGAGCAAGCGACTTCGCGATTAAGCATTCGCCTGCAGCATCCAGTTCCAGGGTTCCAGGTAGCTCTCCTTTTCTTGAGCAGCCGTCTTCGTACCTTCGAAATCGATTACTAACATACTAAATACTAGCGAGCTTATATACTGTAGTTCCGTATTCAATGATCATAGTTATAGGTTACAAGAGTAATTGTTGCTGCTTAGGATGTGATGTACGTTATTTCCATAATCTATTAAGGTGATATACCCTCTGCCTAAATTGTGCCTATATATAAGAATGCCCATCAAGGCAGGGAGTTACTGCCCACTATGGGGATGTCAGCGGTGCCATAAAACTAAACACCATGAAAATGAAGCTAAAAATACTAGTCATGATCGTCCACCATCAGGGATCTAGGACATGCTTTCACAAAAGACACCCATATGGCCTTATAGGTCTATCACTTCCACACATTTGGGCTTGCAAATGGTGTGGTCAAAAGTTCTGGAGTACCCTTGTGGGAAGAGGGATAACATCTAGCTCCAACTACACGACAAGTGCTCTTCTTGGGAGTGCTCGAGAACCTCAAAATCTCCAACAACCTATGACTTGCATGGATCTCACATGACCATCATCAAATACTAGGGAGGACATAAGATACCAATACCTTACCCCTTCCTGACACAACAAATAAACCAAATGAAATGACTTTTCAATCTAGGAAATGAAATTACAACACACAATGAAATCAAATCACAAAAAGCAAGCTAAGAAAACTATGGTACAAGGATGCCCCTTAGGCATGAGATATTACCTTGAAAGTACACCTTTAAATATTGCCCATTTATCGGCAAGAGAAATATTTCTCCATCCAAATGGTATAGATAGAAAGAATTGTTACCTGCAACTTCATTAATCATGTAATGACCTAACCATAAACTTTCAAACTTAACATGATTACTGATTTTTTCACCCCTTGTTCCAAAGTAGGACAATGTCACCTTCTGAAAGTTCTACTAGCGTGCTTTCTTGTCAAAATTCTTCTTGATTTTCTCTTGACTTTGCCACATGATCATAGGAAAGTATTTTGCGCTCATCAAGCTCTACTAACTAGCCGATTCTCTTTTGTAGGGCATCTAAATTTGAGGAGTTTTGCTGCATGAACTTGTAGACTAGTATCTTTAAGTGAGTTGAAAATGTTACATCCATCTCATATAATAATTCAAATGGGCCTTCACTATTTCCATCCTGCTTCCTGCTTCCACTCCCACTTCCAAGCAGCCTTGTTCCAGAAAATGCAATAAGGCATCAAGGAACTGAGACAAGGGTCCAAGAGTGCTACTCACTCCAAGAAAGTTCTAAAGTGCATATATATATCTCCTAATGGTGACCTCACCACCATGATGTCATCTAGGAGAAGCCCTATGTCACTCTTTGCAAGAAAGTGGGAGTGACATGGCACCTCTAAAGAAAAATAGGCATCAAAGAGGGATTTGCTAGCCCTCCCGAGTCATCCCAGTGATAACCATCCCCATCTGTGCTTTGGAACAATGTGTCATCCATAAAAAAAGGTCAAGGCTAGCTTGGGGGCATCTTGGATCCATCTGGGCACTATTTCCGCAAAATCTATCAGGCCTTGTGAGAGGCCTCACAAGATGAGAACTAGACCAAGGGACAACATCGAGGTGGAGGCCTAATGTCACCACAACACAACACCTCTTGCTCTTTAGTGGACATTCAACACTTGGGAGGCTTCCCAGTTTAGGTCACTTAAAGGATATTCTTGGTTCCGAACAGTAAAACTCAGGATATTCTTGGTTTTAGGGTTCAAAGGTGACAATTGAATAGACTCAAATAGGGTATTCAGACTGAGAACAAGGCTCAATTCTATGTAATAAGGAGAAGCATACCCTCAAAATAAACTATAAAGGAGATTGAATAGGCTTACCCAAGATACTCAAACTAAGGACAAGGCTCAATTTCATTAGACAAGGAATAATGTATCCTAGGAGCAGCCTACGAAGGGCTCAAAGAGGGCACTTGGACTAAGAACAAGGCCCAATCCAATGAAACAAGGAACAACGTGCTCTCTAAGGAACCTATCAAGGGGGCTTATGGCCTAGGGTTTAAGAGATAAACACTGATAGTAACTTACAAAGGTACATAAGAGCAAGAAAAGGTTTATGAAAAATTGATATGATCAACAATAGGAGCCACAAGCCTTCAACAAGCCCCAAGTTGAAGTATTTGTGCTAGATTAGGGTCTCCCTAGGGCAAAATTACCCTAGCGCTTATGACATTAGCCTTAAGCAGGCAAATTTCACTGTGGAAAAGGTTAGATTTTGATGCAATGAGACTTAGTCCATGTGAGACACCTCACATCAAGCCAACATTCTCCCCCTAGTTTAATTCCGCCCTATGCTCAAGCCTAGCGACTTGCCTTGAAGGGCCGAAAATGAGAGAGAGGAGAGAAATGATGTTTTAAAAGGATATTTAATGAGGTTTAATCACCTCTGGAAGATAGTGCTTGTTCCTTGGGTGATGGAGTCTAAGGGGGTCTTACTATGGAGATATCAAACCCAAAAGGAAGTAAGGGGAAGAAAAACCCTAGTTACCACTTTATGAGGGGATGAAATCGAGAGGGAAGCTCACTTGGCATCATGAAGGGATGTCATACAATCTCTAATTAAAACATACAATATTTTACCAAGATTCCATAAAAAGATATGCAATATAACAAGAACATAAAAACCCTAGAAAAAATTATTCCATGCAATAACCATCAAAAGATAATCAACAATAAATATACTCACAAGATATGCATGAAGAAATCCTTTACTATCCTAAAGTGATGTCTCCACAACAAGAGCTACTCTCCAATAGCAAAATCATCCACAAAGATCACATATGCATAAGAATACAAGCCTACAACAACTAGGACGAAATCTTCTAAGGAGGCTGAAATAGTCCACAAGTGAAGACCAAAATCAAATGTGGAGAGGCCTCTATTTATAGGAGGTCTGCCTCAACTAATATTAGCCTAAGAAGCCCCTAAAACAAGTTTGACAAGAAGTAAACCTTGGGTTACAAGCCAACCCACTAGCTCAATGCTAAAATATGTCATAAATGACCCACACCTGTGAGCTATAAGCCTCATAATGTTGACGTCATGCCTTTTTTGGGCTCTAAATGTCATGTCATGGTGAGATGAAGGCTGAAAATGTGTCCGTGTGCTAGGATCATCCATCATTTGAGGAGTGTTCCTCAAATTTACCTCAAATCATCCTCATGGGTCCCAAATATGGTTGGGGTGTCACCACATCGTCCCCATGGGTCTCCAATGGTCAATGCAAGGCCTCTTTTCTCCAGCGCTAGGGATCCGTTACGTGCAACAAGTCCTCCCCAATCATCTCATGGAAGATCATCCTCATTTGGGCTTCAAATCATGGCCTGCCCATCAGGTAGTGTCAAGGCTAGCCTAGTGGCTTGTTGGGTCTAGTGGTGCAATCATCAAGAATCGTTTGTGTTAAGTCAAAGAAGATCAATGTCCCGGGTCCTGGGGGTGCTCTGGGACATGTATCATTAGCGCAAGTCATCATAATGGCCAACACTCTGAAGTAAGTGGGTAATGCTACATCTGCTAAGTCATCAATCTCTTTGGAGTGCCTGGGCACCTATGGAGTGGGTGCTCTCAAGGCCTATGCTACTATGGACCACCTAACAAGACTTGCATGAACTCAAATGAAAGCAACCATTCATTAGAGACTAAGATCATATGAGCATCTAAGTGGACCAAACTTGTATGTTAAGGGCATTTTAATACTTCAAACTTGGATCACCTTCCGATATCTAACTAGACCAAGACCCATAAAGGTGTTCCCTACCTTGATAGAGGTGGCTAATGGTCAACCCAAGGGGAGGTTGCATTTCCAAGGTCGAGCTCTGAATCAATAGGTGTTAGTGTATATGAGTAGCAATAGAGGGGAAAAGGCTTCATGGGCAAGTGCCATGGTCGAGGGGACTAACTGATGGGGAGTCCACATCTTGAATGTATATATGTAAATGGGGGGAGAAATTGTGGAGAGATGAGCTGCCCTGCTCGACCTACTTTTTCCACCCCTCTAGTGTGCCTTTTACTTTTTCATCATAATGCTTTTTATTTTGGGTGCATAACTTAAGGGTTAGAGCTTGCTCTTATGATTTAGCATTTGATTTGATCCCTTGAGATGAGACAATTTATTGCTCATCAGGGTTGGGACATGAAAGGGTTCCTTTTAATGAAATGGAGTCTCAAGTGCTCAAGAACCGGGTGATGGCCAATGAGGAGGCTAGAGCTCATGCTAGGATTTTTCCAGTCAAAATTCTTCTTGATTTTCTCTTGACTTTACCACATGATCATAGGAAAGTATTTTGCGCTCATCAAGCTCTACTAACTAGCCGATTCTCTTTTGTAGGGCATCTAAATTTGAGGAGTTTTGCTGCATGAACTTTTAGACTAGTATCTTTAAGTGAGTTGAAAATGTTACATCCATCTCATATACTAATTCAAATGGGCCTTCACTAATTCCATCCTGCTTCTCGCTTCCACTCCCACTTCCAAGCAGCGTTGTCCCAGAAAATGCAATAAGGCATCAAGGAACTGAGACAAGGGTCCAAGAGTGCTCCCCACTCCAAGAAAGTTCTAAAGTGCATACATATATCTCCTAATGGTGCCCTCACCACCATGATGTCATCTAGGAGAAGCCCTATGTCACTCTTTGCAAGCAAGTGGGAGTGACATGGCACCTCTAAAGAAAAATAGGCATCAAAGAGGGATTTGCTAGCCCTCCCGAGTCATCCCAGTGATAACCATCCCCATTTGCGCTTTGGAACAATGTGTCATCCATAAAAAAAGGTCAAGGCTAGCTTGGGGGCATCTTGGATCCATCTGGGCACTATTTCCTCAAAATCTAGCAGGCCTTGTGAGAGGCCTCACAAGATGAGAACTAGACCAAGGGACAACATCGAGGTGGAGGCCCAATGTCACCGCAACACAACACCTCTTGCTCTTTAGTGGACATTCAGCACTTGGGAGGCTTCCCAGTTTAGGTCACTTAAAGGATATTCTTGGTTCCGAACAATAAAACTCAGGATATTCTTGGTTTTAGGGTTCAAAGGTGACAATTGAATAGACTCAAATAGGGTATTCAGACTGAGAACACGGCTCAATTCTATGTAATAAGGAGAAGCGTACCGTCAAAATAAACTATAAAGGAGATTGAATAGGCTTACCCAAGATACTCAGGCTAAGGACAAGGCTCAATTTCATTAGACAAGGAATAATGTATCTTAGGAGAGCAGCCTACGAAGGGCTCAAAGAGGGCACTTAGACTAAGAACAAGGCCCAATCTAGTGAAACAAGGAACAATGTGCTCTCTAAGGAACCTATCAAGGGGTCTTATGGCCTAGGGTTTAAGAGATAAACACTGATAATAACTTACAAAGGTACATAAGAGCAAGAAAAGGTTTATGAAAAATTGATATGATCAACAATAGGAGCCACAAGCCTTCAACAAGCCCCAAGTTGAAGTATTTGTGCTAGATTAGGGTCTCCCTAGGGAAAAATCACCCTAGGGCTTATGACATTAGCCTTAAGTAGGCAAATTTAACTGTGGAAAAGGTTAGATTTTGATGCAATGAGACTCAGTCCATGTGAGACACCTCACATCAAGCCAATGTTCCCCCCCTAGTTGAATTCCACCCTATGCCCAAGCCTAGCAACTTGCCTTGAAGGGCCGAAAATGAGAGAGAGGAGAGAAATGATGTTTTAAAAGGATATTTAATGAGGTTTAATCACCTCTGGAAGCTAGTGCTTGTTCCTTGGGTGATGGAGTCTAAGGGGGTCTTACTATGGAGATATCAAACCCAAAAGGGAGTAAGGGGAAGAAAAACCCTAGTTACCACTTTATGAGGGGATGAAATCGAGAGGAAAGCTCACTTGGCGTCATGAAGGGATGTCATACAGTCTCTAGTTAAAACATACAATATTTTACCAAGATTCCATAAAAAGATATGCAATATAACAAGAACATAAAAACCCTAGAAAAAATTATTCCATGCAATAACCATCAAAAGATAATCAACAATAAATATACTCACAAGATATGCATGAAGAAATCCTTTATTATCCTAAAGTGATGTCTCCACAACAAGAGCTACTCTCCAATAGCAAAATCATCCACAAAGATCACATATGCACAAGAATACAAGACTACAATAACTAGGACGAAATCTTCTAAGGGGGAGTGAAGACCAAAATCAAATGTGGAGAGGCCTCTATTTATAGGAGGTTTGCCTCAACTAATATTAGCCTAAGAAGCCCCTAAAACAAGTTTGACAACAAGTAAACCTTGGGTTACGAGCCAACCCACTAACTCAATGCTAAAATATGTCATAAATGACCCACATCTGTGAGCTATAAGCCTCATAATGTTAACGTCATGCCTTTTTGGGCTCTAAATGTCATGTCATGGTGAGATGAAGGCTGAAAATGTGTCTGTGTCCTAGGATCAACCATCATTTGAGGAGTGTTCCTCAAATTTACCTCAAATCATCCTCATGGGTCCCAAATATAGTTGGGGTGTCACCACATCATCCCCATGGGTCTCCAATGGTCAATGCAAGGCCTCTTTTCTCCAGCGCTAGGGATCTGTTACGTGCAACAAGTCCTCCCCAATCATCTCATGGAAGATCATCCTCATTTGTGCTTCAAATCATGGCCTGCCCATCAGGTAGTGTCAAGGCTAGCCTAGGGGCTTGTTGGGTCTAGTGGTGCAATCATCAAGAATCGTTTGTGCTAAGTCAAAGAAGATCAACGTCCGACTCCTGGGTCCTGGGGGTGCTCTGGTATCATTAGCACAAGTCATCTTAATGGCCAACGCTCTGAAGTAAGTGGGTAATGCTACATCTGCTAAGTCATCAATCTCTTTGGAGTGCCTGGGCACCTATGGAGTGGGTGCTCTCAAGGCCTATGCTACTGTGGACCACCTAACAAGACTTGCATGAACTCAAATGAAAGAAACCATTCATTAGAGACTAAGATCATATGAGCATCTAAGTGGACCAAACTTGTATGTTAAGGGCATATTAATACTTCAAACTTGGATCACCTTCCGATATTTAACTAGACCAAGACCCATAAAGGTGTTCCCTACCTTGATAGAGGTGGCTAATGGTCAACCCAAGGGGAGGTTGCATTCCCAAGGTCGAGCTCTGAATCAATAGGTGTTAGTGTAGATGAGTCGCAATAGAGGGGAAAAGGCTTCATGGGCAAGTGCCATGGTCGAGGGGACTAACTGATGGGGAGTCCACATCTTGAATGTATATATGTAAATGGAGGGAGAAATTGTGGAGAGATGAGTTGCCCTGCTCGACCTACTTTTTCCACCCCTCTAGTGTGCCTTTTACTTTTTCATCAGAATGCTTTTTATTTTGGGTGCATAACTTAAGGGTTAGAGCTTGCTCTTATGATTTAGCATTTGATTTGATCCCTTGAGATGAGACAATTTATTGCTCATCAAGGTTGGGACATGAAAGGGTTCCTTTTAATGAAATGGAGTCTCAAGTGCTCAAGAACCGGGTGATGGCCAATGAGGAGGCTAGAGCTCATGCTAGGATTTTTCCAATGCGCTAACTTCTATCCTGACCATCTTTTACATTTTGATTTTCTTCTTTTTCTTTCATTGTGGCCATAATATGCTTTTCCATTCTTTTAGTTTCATCAACCTCTAGGGCATTGTTTCTCCTACTCAAGGAGTGTGGATAAGAGAGCGCCAAATCCCAATGAGCCAATGACAAGTTAGGCTAAAAGAATGGAGGTGGTATAAGGGGCTTGTAATGTGGTATTGAAAGTGGGAAGTTTGATGTAGGGAAATATGAACATGCTATTAACTCCCCTAGTAAGGTGAGAGAACAGATTTACAGTCAAGATTGCTCAATCTTCTAAATCAACCCTTTATCGATGATACTAAATGCACAAAATAAACAAGTATAAGCACTTGATTGCAAAATGATCAAAGTACATTTTGAGGAGAAGCCCATTTTCATCCAAGAGGGAATGTCAGATGGGGAGAGGTATGTGGTTGATATAGATGGCGAATGTAGATGGGTTATCATCATCAAGAAATTTATATAAAAGGATGATGGCTAACTGGTTGTCTGACTAGAAATAAAATGCAGGAGAAAAGTTTTCTCCTATGGGGTTACCCATTTTGGTGGGTAATAGGCATCATAAAAAATTCCAACGCCCAAGATTTCAAGCTCAACATTTCAGCATATGGAGGATCATTAATAGGTGCAATATCATGTGGAAGTTGCTCAATGCCCAACGATCATCTTTGTTGGGGCAACAAGGTTAGATTGTTTTGGTTTTCCTCTCTTTCATTTCTAGCACTTAGGTCAGTTACATCAAAGGAGATTTATGAGTTAACCCCAAGTTGGTTTGGTTTCATTTTTTAATTTGTTGTTATCTACATGTTGTGAATTGTAATTAATCTATGGCACTAGGCATTTAATGAATGGTTAAATCTTAATGGACCTATTAGCATTCCCCTTTCTCATTCCCTTCCTCTTAGTTTTTCTCAATTTTCTCTAAAATTGAGTTGTAACACCTCTCTCCTTCTTCCCTGTGATAACATATTGCCTCACTTTAACTATCATACCACATTTTGCTAACTTTACTAAGGAGTTGTCATTAACTCTTCCATATCTCAGGTGAAGTTTCTCTAATACTTTTTGGTGGAGGGGGATTTTAAATTTACTAAACCCCTACCCTAGAGACCTATTACCACTCATATTAGCAGCTTATAAAGGCTTGGCCAAGATTCCAAATGGTAAGCACACATGGGATGCACCTAATGTCATCTAAGCACACTCTCCTCTCACTTTTGGCCAACTCCTAAAATGTCGTAGGGTGTATCCCAAACTACACAAGGATCACCAAAAGTATTATGATGACCAAAGCCTACAAACAATCAAATGATGGAAGGTTAGGATTTAAAGAGGAAAAATAAATTTGATCTGATGTATGATATTTTATTGTAGGAACAACAAACCAACGAAGAAAATACTAAATTTATGAATGAAGTAACCTTGACAAAAGCACCAAGATTGATTATGAAGGTCCTCAACAATGTTGGGATTGAAACCATGAAATGATGATTTACCTTGCGTTTACACACCTGCAAACATGAAGTTTTGCAGAAACCAACAAAGAAAAGCCGACCTTGGGGCCTCTCATAAGCCCAAAAATGCTATAGAAACTTATGACTATGAATTCAAGATGATATTATAATGAAATATAATGAAAATAAACATACTAGCACTTCAAAGTATTGGTTATTACAAATGTTATTCAAATCTGGAAATTGTTACTTAGTTTTGGGGGACCAATTCCTGGGAATTGAAAAATGAAAGTGTCCCAATTAGTATCAAAACCTGTTGCAATTGTTATGACAACTGAAAACACTTCCAAAGGTGAGTGATGTTCAATTAAAAAACTTTAGAAATTTTGCTAGCGATTAGAAGGGTTAGAATCAACTTTTGATGTACCTCAAGGCAAGGGATTCCCATACTTGAGCTATAATTACTGAAGATAAAATCAGATTTCTAAAATATCTTTCAAAACCCTTCCACATTTGTTAGATCAACATTAAATGCAAGAAAGGAGAGGGGGCAATAGCTTTCTTAGATATTCAATGTGGCACACTATTCTAAAAAATGGGTCTAGAATCAAAATGTAATTAGTCAAATCCTATCTAGACATAAAAGTGAAGAAATTTTCTAGATCAATTTTTATATTTGATGCTTATATTTTTTTGTATTTTTTTCTATTCTTAAAGCTTTTTAAATAATAAAAATTAAGGGCAATTGCAAAATTTAGTAAAAAGAGATGGTTAATTGTTGGAATAAGGAGTGTGCCCTATTTCTACTAGGGCTATGGGGTCAAATTGATGCTCGTCTTAAGTTGGTTTATCAATTCTTGTGGATTATAACTAGAGGTGGAACACTAAAAGTTAAATCACCTCAAGCCTAATCAAGAAAAAGTTTTGAAATCAAGTTGAACTAGAAAGGATTCCACTTAGGGAAAAGCCGTCAACCAATAGCTCAACTATGATGCAAAATAAATTGAAACCCTTGGTGGGAGCACTAGGGCATGGCCCAATAAGGAGAAAAAAAACTTTACCTTACACCAACAAGAGAGATGTGCGAATAAAACCCTAGACATCCCCCTACAAGTGACAAAGTTGCTCTTCAAATCAATCAATCTAGTTAGCCTGTGTAGTATTCTTTAGTTATTTGCAAATTTCTTAGAAATATTTGAAATCAACCAAGAAAGATAAACTTCAGGATGAACACCAAAGATTTCATGAAAATATTTCACATTTTGGAAAAAACATCTGAACAAATTACAATGATTTGCAAAGGAGAGAGAGATTTCTATTTATAGATGAGGCTCTCAACATTTCCTCCTTTCGCTTCAAAAAACAAGTGACTTTCAATCCACAATATGCTTGGAAACTAAGAAATATTACAATGTTTTCATCGTATTACTTAAATCCCTAAAATGAGGTGAGATGTCCCACCAATTAGAGGTTCGATTTGACAAAAGGAGGCCCAAATTGACCTAAGCGTACAATGTTCCATCAAAGAATGGCTTGACTTGTTTGGAAAATTATCTTGAGTGCCGAGGAATTCAAACTTTCCGCTTTTCTTGCACAAAGTTACTTGAATGAGGGCTTGGGCATTTCGAATGACTAGCATATTGTGGATAGCTTGTTGATTTTTCCACAACACTTAAGAATCGGGTTTGAGTCTAAGATCACGATCCCAAACACGCTAAAATTCCACAACACAAGCACTTTGCGTAGTGGAATAACAAATAACAATGAATCAAATAGTACACAAGACAAATTTTCAACCCACAACTTGTTATATACAAACTCTAATACAACAATCTTAGGGCTCCCATACCATGGATCATGGCTCTTACATAGAACCTTGATACAAGACACAACTAGGGATTGGTGTCAACAATTATGACCACCAATCTTTCCTTGAAGAAAGTACACTCGACCTGCTTGCTGAAGGTGCACATAACAATCCTTTTAGTCCATGTACCTTGAACATATCTGGCAGGTACTTTTCCTCCTCTTTTGCTGATCACTGGAACTTTTGAAACATCATAATGCTTACATCTCTAGCCATCAATCTGCCACTATTGGCCACTCTTGGCTGCCTTAAGATGATTGCACATTGGCTCCGTGATCAACCCACTAACAATGTCCTTTACTGCTTCAAAGGATCACATTCTTAGGGTCTTTAAAATTTGCCCTCTTATGATTGAGCTTGCCCTCTTGCAACCCACTGAACCAGGGCTCACAAATTTGCCTCCTAACAGTTCATTATCTCCTCCAATGAATATCGTACATGGGGTCTTCTAGCACTCCATCAAATTTCCCTCTTAACAGTACCAAGCTTGCACCTCGATCACTGTACTAGGGCTCCACAAAACTGCCTTCTTAATTGTCACACTTCTGCTTCTTGATGACACTAGCACATCTCAAATCTATTGTCCTAAGCCCTTTAGGACAGTCTTATCCAACAACTCCAACGCAACTCTCCCTTCCAATGAATCTACTCCACGTTAACTCAATTTTCCTTCATTTTTATTAGCCCTATACTCTGCGCATAAACCTTCACTTTTGTACAACTACCTGAGGTTGGATACCACCCACTTCACGAGAGACATATGCATAGATTCTTTGCGCAATACACCCAGAATTTGTGGCTCAAATCACAGTCCATATGTCTCCTTTGGGTCTTTTTCTTCTCTCCCATGCACAAAAAATCAAAGCAAAATGTATCATACTTCCGAGCAGAGTTTTAAGGGCAACGTACCATAGAGGGAAAGCCTAATTAGGGCACAAAGATTGATGTTCAAACCCTTGAACAACCCTTGCATCACCTAGCAGCTTATCTCCACATACGTCAACCTCTTTTACAACTCTACCACAAACCTAAACATCTTGGCTTCTTTGTATCACTTTAGTTACTTTGTATAGACCTGTGGCCTAGCTTATTAGGCCCGTTGCAACACTGAACACGACCAAAAAAACCTCTGTTCTCCTGCTCACGTACCTGGGCTAGCTTGGTTCTTTCATGCAATAGCACTCCCATTCATACTTTTACTCATGAACCCTTTCTTCTTTATACCTAATCAACTTGGGGAAGTCATCGTCCTATATCCTCTCTCTTTGTTTCATTTGTGTTCCCCTTTCCTAGGTTACATCACCACTAATGGGTCTCTCTAGGTCGTCTTCTCAGGTAGGGCCCGACCTGAGATGGCTTCTCCTTGGATGGGACCAATCACCATACCTCTCCTTTGCCTATTAGGGACTTTGGTCTTGGTTGTCACATCCTATAGACTGCAGCTATGGGATCACATCTCCAACCATTGCTCCAATGCTTGCTTCCACTCGTATATTGCATTCCCCATTTCAACACTAGCATTGTCAACTTTTTCTTCTTTCCTTCACTATTTGTGCTTTGGAGTTGTCAATTCTCACCTCTTTCATTTTCTATCTCAACTAGTGTTGTCCGCCCTTGCGTATTTTGTTCAGTTTTTTGGTCTTGGCTTCAGTAACTTTGATCTCTCTTTCCTCCACTCGTTCATCCATACCTTTACTGCCTCTCATTCTTTCTCCTCTTCTCACCTTCACTCACTTCTCAACCTTCATTGAGATTTGCTATTGTTATCGCCTCCTTGTATGTGGCAAGCCATTTACCTTTATGTTGTAGGTTGTGTTACCACACAATCCAGTAGGCCCTAAGGAGGGAAAGCCTAAGGGTCAAAGAGCTAGACTAAGTGATAACAATGGGACAATGTCCCACTGTCAGCAAAGTCAGTGTATCGTGCTCTTTACGGACTTTCATCACTGGGAGGAGTCTCGATAGATAAATAATCACCTTTAATTGATGTTCCAGGGTTTGAGGTACTAGGTGATGAGGTAGGACTTCTTAAGGGAAGCTCTTTGTGATAGGATGGCACTTCAAAAGGGTTTTCGCTCCCTATTAGAGACCTAGAAAAAACTTGCATGAGATCTAGGGTTTTGTGAATTATCGCTGTTAAAGGTACTCCCAAGATCAAGGCAAGGAGAAGAAAGGGCTTCCTATGATTTCTTCCAATGAATGTTGAGCTCATACAACCCTCGAAGAAGTCCCCAAGTGAAGGAAATGCAAACTAGGGTTTCCCTTCTAGGGCACACATCGGGCAAGAGTTTTTATGGATGAAAACACAAGGGATGCTTGTCAAACTTTGAGAACTTGTCGCTATGACCCTAAACTTGAAGCCTATGATCCCAGAATCCACCCTTTCACTCTCTAGAGAATTTCGCTCTATGCCCTAAGTTAGCCGTCCAAGAAGAGGGGACCAAAACTTTGGGAGAAGAAAATATGGAGAAAGAAGCATTTGATCACGAAATGGTTTGGACCAATGCCTTCTTCTTCTAGTTTATGGAGTCCTAGATCCTTCAAATTTGCCATAAATGTCTTGAAGGAGGTCAAGAATTGATGCCCTAGCTACCAGCCCTCAACAATTACCCACTCAAAATTTATGGAGTTTTATGGAGGAAAAGCAAAATTTCATCCACTAGGAACATTCATCACATGTCATGCTATGAGTAACATGTGAAATTGCCAACCAAATAACTTTCAAAATAAATCTTCAACAATTAGGGTTGAATATAACATTAATCTAGTTGCAACAATTCCATACATTAGACATTTTTCAAGAATGAAACTTCAACAAGAGGCACTTACAAGATGACAATATGATATATCTATCCATAGATCAAGATACAGCTCCAAAGAAAATCTAATTTCAGCTCCAAATATCAAAATGCATCCAAGATCAAGATACAGCTCCAAAGAAAATCTAATTTCAGCTCCAAATATCAAAATGCATCCAAGACATCCAATAGCTAATCCAAAGAAAAAGTTCGGATTTGCCAAGAAGGCCGAAATTCCCAAGTGTGATGATGATCCAATACAAATGTAGTTGAGTTTTATTTATATGAGACCTAGTAGGTCAAATTATTAGCTTAAGTACCCTAACATTATAAAAATGTGCAAAATACATGCCTTGGTCATAAGCCGACCAAGTAGCTTTTACAAATTATAAAATAACCATCCAATAGCTTGCCAAATTGATGAAATCATGCTGATGTAAGGCCGTTGGAGGGCCACATTGAGTCCTGTTGGTGCCAAAGTGTGTGAGAGGGCTCCATAAATCATGGACAAGGGGATGGCTCTTTACTTTCCATGCAAGTCATCATGTGGGGCCGCAAAGTGAGTTTGGGGCACAGAAATTGGTCTCATGGGTCCCCTGATGATAGAATAGATTGTGATGCTCCAATACTGAGGACTCTAATGATGGTGCTTTCCCTCCCTTGTCCAAAGGGTTGATAAAAACCTCCTCTGGGCCATATAATGGTAAGTCGGCTGGGGTACACTGGTCCAACCACATCATCTCATGAATAATGTAGGGCAATGAGCATACTGCTGAAGGTGTTGAGGGCGCCCATGACATGGAATGATGCTCTACACATGATGGGAGTCCCACGGCTCTCAATGCTTCACCCAGGGGTGTCAATATGATCGTCTAGTGGACTTGGGTCCCACTTACGTTTCCCAACCCATGATGAAACCACCTACCAATTACATATAATATCCAATGCACATTCTCACAATTACGTACAATAATTCATTGGTACATCTGAGTTAACCAAGCTTGTTTTTCAAGGGCACATTGAGACTTCATAGTGGGCTTCCTTTCCAAATTTAGTATTACCTCCCTAGGTAGGAGTGGGTAATAAACAACCCTATTAGGTGTTCTCAGTCCCTAAGGGGAAAGACAAGTCCCTGGTATATCTTTTAATTGATATGTGTCATGTGAATGCTGATGAATGGATGGGGACACAAGGGTCTCAAGGCCAAATGGCTTTGGTTTTGCCACCCTTCTTTATTTTCCTTTTGCCTTTTCTTGATTTTTCTTTGTATCACTGGTGAAGGCTCCAGGAAATGAGAGCATGTTGTGTATGATATGAGCAGTTATAACCCCCTTAAGGTGGGGTAGTTCATTGCCCACTAGGGGTTGGGACTTGCATGGTTTCCTCAATGATGGGGGCAGTCATAAGGCCCTAGGAACCATGGTGATGGGCATAATAATGGGTAGAGCTCATGCTCAGCTTTCTCACATGTGTTATATTAAATGTCCCGACCATCTTTTGCATTTTATAATATTCTGTTTCTTTTGTTTCTTGCTTGTGGCCATGCTATGCTTTTAACGTTCTTTTAATTGCATCAAACTTCGGGGCAACATTTCCAGGCCTCACCCAGACATGTGGACAATGATGGGTTCCATGTTAGTTTGGTTTCATCTTTTAATTTGTTATGTACATGTAATCGTAATTAATCTATGGCACTAGGCATTTAATGAAGGGTAAAATGTTAATGGACCTATTAGCACTTCTTTTTCTAATTCCCTTCCTCTTATTTTTTCTTGATTTTCTCTAAAATCAAATTGTAACACCTCTCTCCTTCTTCCCTGTTGTAGCATATTGCCTCACTTTAATTATCATGCCACATTTCGCTAACTTTGCTAAGGAGTTGTCATTAACTCTTCCATATATCAGGTGAAGTCTCTCTAATACTTTTTGGTGGAGGGGGATTTTAAATTTACTAAACCCCTAACCCAGAGACCTATTACCACTGATATTAGCACTCTTATAAAGGCTTGGCCAAGATTTCAAACGTTAAACGCACATGAGATGCAACTAATGTCATCTAAGCACACTCTCCTCTCAATTTTGGCCGACTCCTAAAATGCCATAGGGGGTATCCCAAGCTACATTACTGTCACCAAAAGTATTATGATGACCAGGGCTTACAAAAAATCAAATGATGAAGGTTAGGATTTAAGGAGAAAAAATAAATTTTATCTGATGTTGTAAAAATTTCTCATTTCCCACCCGGGTTTTCAGTTTCACCTTATTTCTCCCATATAGTTAAATGCCCTTTCCCATATCCATACATTCAACAACTGAAAAAATAAATTTTTGCTGAAAACACAAATTCTAGAAATTTTACAGAATGCTGGAAAATGCAGAAATAAAAAAAAAATCAGCAGGTACAAACAATCATTTAACACATTTGAACATAGTGATTTTTGGTCAATGTGAACCTGGAAAAACCCCCTACAACTCTTAGGGAAAACCAGTTCGAGAGCTCTTCTTTATTTCTGAAAATGCCTTTTTCTTTTACAGTGAGAAATATTCAACAAAAAATTAGCAAGCAAATTTACAACTTATCTCTTTTCCCATGCCTCACAACAAACTGGAAATTACAGCAAACAGGACATCAATAAATGCTGTACGGCCTCCTTGATTTTTGTGCCCACTTTCAGCCTTAAATGCTGCTTTACGGCCTGCATTAAATGCGATGTATAGACTGCAATAAATGCACTGTATGGACCTCGATTTGCATGCAGAAAAAAACAACAAACTGCTCCTTGATTTCTGTGTAAAACACACCTCGATTTCTGTGCAAACCAGCTGTACGAATTTCTAGAAAATCATGCCAAAATCAACCTTTCACTGTGTGCTGAATCAGCTGTACAAATCTGCTCAACTGCTACCTTGGAATGTGTGCCAAGCTGCTGTCTCCTTCTTCTCCTTGTCCAGAAATCTCCCTTGCTCTCTTGCTCTCCTTCTCTCAATCTGCTCATGAAAGAATGAATGACCTTTTGCCTCCTTTTCCTCCTTTA
>APFE031221612.1:4915-27030 GCA_000404065.3 Pinus taeda
ACGGGGGAAGGGTAGCCCAAGATTTGAACCCAAGACTTCCGGTTCGATGAGACTTCATTTCCATGGCCATTGCCGCTTGAGCTACCCCATATAGACTATTTAAACCATATTTTAATATTGTATTATATTATTATTATTACGGGGTATTACACTTGCTTGGTATTTGTATTCTCATAGGAAGGTTCTTATTATATGGCTCCATAATCTTAATTGTAGGATTCAATGTGTTATAATGTAACATGGTATTTCTAGACTCTTCCAAAGCATTGAAAGATTTTACAACTACACTGGTCTTCTAACGGTTCTTAACATCACGGTTTATGCAAACCCTATAGTCAATAGGCGAATTTATACACTCTTTAAACCCTTTTCGGATTTTATTGATTATTGTTTCGTTAATTTTCTAGTTAGTTTTTTCATAATTGAAACCCTAACCGAACATTGGGTTTTATAAAATTATGAATAGGTATGGCTCGAAATTGTCACCACGACCATTAACATAGTTAAGTTAGCATGGCCATAAAATATTTTGTTGGGAAAAACTCTTATAGAGAACCCTACTAAATTTTCCTTGACGTTTTAACCCTACAGGAATAGATATATTTGACTCATATCATTTTTCTTATCACCAGTTTAGGATTTAATATCATTGCACATTTATTTATAAGATTACATTTTTCTTCTCAATGGAGTTTTATTATAATTATAACCCTTCTTATGCATTTTATTTTTAACTATACAATTATGAGTTACTTGCAAAGATAAGAAGTAATACCCTTAAAATAATTACTTCATTTTTAATATTTTAAATGTCTTCTATTTGAATATTGTTTTTATTTTTTTACCACTAGACTCTAATTAGGTATTTGTTTCTTCAACTCTTGCAGGTAATATGCATTCTGGGGAAAATTTTGAAAATTTTCCTTCGAGAATATAATTTGGAGCTTTTCTTACACTTAAAAGGATATCCAACTTCTTATTTCCAATTCTGATGTCCCTGAAACCCATGGTTGTTTCTTTGCTTATGCATGACACTTTCGTTGAAGACGAGATTTTAGGGTTCTAATATTTTTGTAATTAACCATTAGATTATTTCTAAAAAATATTTCCTAGAAGAAAATTTATATCTTATAGGCTTTTACCCCTAAGATGTAACTTTTTAAAAAGAGTAATTGTTTTGTTAAAACTATGGTCACCTTTGACCCACTACTGCAACTTTAGAGCCTATTTATTGTTACCAAATACATTATGTGTTAGTCTTTTTCAATTATGATCAATATAAGTTTACTTCATTAATTCTATGCTTCTGTGTTTATATTTTATGTACAAAACAACTTGTGTCCTTGGATGCAAGATATAATATGCTTCACATAGTATTTTTGTACTAATAGCTATAGAATTAAATCATACCCACCATAAGAACTCTTTATTTTGTGAGTTGTATTTGAAAGATTAATTAAACTTGTTCTTTGTTTTCACTTGTACATTGATCTAATTTATTCTTAGATTTGTCCATAACAATTTAGTTAACTTCTCAGAGTTATCTTAGAAAATGAAATTATCATAATCTCCTTAATTAGAGAATACACCCTTTTGAATATGTTTATGTTTGTTCATTGCTAAAACATCAGGTTTTTTCAACCTCATAAATAATTGTGTGTTTACTATGACTATTTCAAAAAATAGTATTGTTAGTATGAAGATTTATAGAAGATGTACAAAAATCCTCACTTTAGTTATTTGTGATAGATAACCCTAACAACCATATAAGAAAAAATGCTAATATGCTTATGATTTTTAAAAAACGTTGTTAGAAACCCTAAAAAAAATGATCTTCAAATGCTGAAGAACACATAATAGTTTATCACACAATGAAAACCTAATGGAAATGAAATTATATTTATTATTATTATGAAAATTACACATGTTGGAGAAGAATGAAGACTTGGGTCTTAAGCATCTCCCTTTGTGGGATGGGTTGTTTGTATCATTTGCTTCCGTCGCTGGTCTCTCTCTCACTAGTTGTAGTGAGCAAAATGGGTAGAGAATATGTGAACTTAGTTTGGGAACCCGAGAATCATAAGACATTAGTGACATCAAAGTAATGTTCATGTGTAGAGAGTGAGGAGAAAACATTTTTATTTATAGTGAAACATTAGGATAAATTTATAAAAATAATAAAATAATATTAGGTTAAATCAAGATCTATCAATCATGAATATTTTATTATATTTGAGAGAGGGAAAGATTTTTGAAATGGCCAAGAAATCTTTATTCCGTAAACTAACTAAAAAATTAATGATTTATTGAGTCAATTAAGGAAAATAGTTAAAGTAATTAACAAATAAAAAATTGATTCAATAATTACTTTAAGGAGATATAGTCAAAGTAAGTTAGTGATAATTATAAATAAATAATGATTTATTTAATTATTCCTAGGTGATGTAGTCAAAAGGGGTTAGGGATAGAAATAATTAGTAAATGATGATTACTATTTCAATAGAGATGAGTTAAATGATTAAGAAATAATAAATAAATATTGATTTATTTAATTATTCCTATGGATGAGTGAAAATATTTTTTAATTATTTTCACTAAATGCGTAAATATGAAAATAACATGAAATTAATTAAATGAATTTTTAGGTTATTTTCAAGTGGGTAAACAAAAATAATTTAGGAAAAGTGGCTCTTTAAATTATTTCATAAGGTGAAAGCGGGTTTTGTGTGTAAAACCTATACTACAAAGTGTATTTCGATCATCTTAGTGGAAAATGTCTAGGTGATCACGTTTTAGGTGATAACAAGTATCTTTGAATTTAGTACCTTACATTCAAACGCTATATAAACTAGTTTGTTACCTCTCTAAAATACTCTAAATTAGAGTTTACTCTGTCTTTGTACTTGTACACTTAGGATTACATGTACTGATATAACCAACATGCTCGTAAAAGAAGAAATAGTAAAGAAATTCACCATTTTTAATTATCGGTACCTCACTTTACTTTCTTTTCATCAAACTCTATTTTACACACTTACACTTTGAATTCTAGAACATACATGTTCACAAAATGTGTGTGTTATATATATATATATATATATATATATATACACACACACACACATATATATAGATATTAGAAATTAAATATACAAAAATCAAAATTTATTCTTTTACTCTCTCATCTATCTTGTAATTCCATTATACTAAATGCATAAAATATCCAAAGTAAAACCAATATTCCAAGATAAAAGAAATTAGCTCCCTTTTCCTTTTTCTAGCATTATTTTTCAGAGTCTTTTACTCACATAGTAAACATAAATCATTATAACACATTCATCTCCTAAGAAATCAAAGTGATTGAGATACAAGCTTGAAATTATTACCTTGAAAATTAAGATTGCAGCTACGAGGCTCCACCCAATTGTGACTTCTTTCAGTAAAGTGTCCCCACGAGCTCTTAGGTTTGCAATTCCCTTTTATTTTTCTTGTTTTGTTCCTTTTTTATCTTTCACCAAGTTTTTCACTGCATGAATCCTTCCAACAACAAAAGAAAAAAATCCCCCATTTCTCCCAAAGCAGTTGGTAGTTGGGTAATAACTCCACCTCATCCACCAAATGATAGGAGGTTACTAGCTCATTAATGAGCTCCACTTCCCCACTCTCAAACACAACATCTTGTCTTTAGGGGATGTTAGTGATCAATAATTTCCATCATCATTAATAATATAATCCTCGGATTAGATGCCTAGGTCTTATTCAATAGGGGTAATTACTTTCCATCATTAACTTGCAGCGTTATCTCTTTCAACCAAGTGTAGCTTCATCATTAATTTCCATAAAAAAATTATTAAGAACATAATAAACACACTTATCATATACAAATTTACAATATAAACTCTAAGTCGGGGGATATCACAATTCCCACACCCCAATAAAAACATACACACATCATATATATAGCCACCCTGATCATCAGTTGGATTGTGCTAATGTTGTGTAGATACAAGCAACATATGGACTCCCAATTTTCCTTATACCATATGAATATCCTCATATGCATCTCATTCCAAGCATGTATAATCAAATTGTTTCACCAATAATGTGGTATACCATAAATAATCATATGCATAACCATACAAGCAACCCTACAAATATTAAGGACTTGTGAAATGTCCAAGGTCACGATAATAAGTTGTCGAGACCTTCAAGTTATAATATGGTAACACATATAATGTCAAAGCATCCAAGTATTCATATATTTACACATTGAACATGGAAATTTTCATTCACCATACATGCTATATAACAACAATACAATCATTATAGTGAAATAACATTCACAATAGCATAAGAAAACCATTTATCTTGCATTGTAGATGAATCTAGCAACTAAAATCGGGACTCTAACTCTCCATCCAACCTTATATTGACTACACTACAATCCTTTTTGTAGTCAACCATCACTGAGCTAGATCTAGAGCCTGAGGAGGAATTCTCAAGGGAATTAGATCATGATCATCAACTAAATCAAGGAAACCAAATATCACACCATCCCCGCCCTTAGATATAGGGAATACATAATCTCCACCCTTAGCTGATAAAAGGAATCCATGGCACATATTCATCCATCTACAAGTCATAAAAATTTGATAAAAACATAAAGAGCACCTCTTAAAGCTAGGGATCAAAAGGATACATGGTCTCACCCCAAGACCAGGAGTCTAGAGACTACTCCTTCACTTGAGTAGAGATGCTTCTCCATGTTGTTGTTATGTGCACCCATGGCCTAGTTCTAGCTTGTAGCACCTTTTCTCTCCTCCAACTCTCTTACAAGCGTGTTGTAGTCCCCTATGAGATATCCAAGCAACACTAATATTAGCACTCTTTCTCCTACCTAACATTTCCTTCCTTCATTTTCCTCACAAAGATACCATTTTATCCTCTGTTGTCGCTTGTGCTCTCCCTATCATCGTTCCTCCTTCCTTCTACCTCTCTTTTCCAAATGATCCTCCTATCATTGTCGTAATCATGTTTTATTTCCATGCCTCCTAAGATTTCTATTATGTGTTGACTCCCCATGTGGCCCACGAGGAATCGCAGGGGAGTAAATGGGTTGTCCTCTACTCAGGAAACCCTATACTCCACTTTATTCCTACCATACCTCCACTAAAGACTTAGTCATGCATCAATTAATAAATAGTCAGGGATATGGTGGTCATTAAACACTCAACCATCCATTCGTAATTCCCAAGAAATTCCCTTTCCCATGCTGTAAATTTCTATCACTTTTCTCTTAGTTAGTTTATTATAATTAATTTACAAATTCAAAATTCACAATTATTTACATGAGGGAGTTAATAGAAATGGTTGCCACACAAAAATATTCTCATATTAATCTTAACATAGACACATATGTGTCAATTTTAAGTGAACATCAACCAAAGTAACCAACAAGGGGATAATGAGTCCAAAACATCATATTTGAATGAGAATTATGAAGTACATAATAACTAACCAACAACCATAATCAAGATCAACAAAATGCCTGTCATGTACAAGGGGTGTTACAATCCCCTTCCTCCAAAAAGGTATACAACTGAAAGTTGAGCCATAAAATCAAATGAGGATAAAGCTTCCCTAGTGTCACCACCCTTTGAATAATATTGTTAGTGGAATTTTACCCAATTTATAACCTTGCACAAAAGGTGTTGGTTTTTAGTGCCGACAATCATTAAGTGCTTAGTGGGAAACTCCCTTATGTCCCTCATATGTGTTATAACATCTTTTGTCTCATTTATCATCAAATGCATTTCTTAACCAGGGAAACATCCATTTTCCTTATGTAGACCAAAGATTATCTGAAAAAACTATTTTCTAAATTCTATACACAATTTTCCCATATGAAAGTTGTGTATATACGTGGGTACTCCCAAATAAACTCGCACATGGATCAAAATGTATTAAAAAATATAAAAAGTTGATTTTCTAGGTGGGGTTTATGGGTTACACCAGAAACTCACCTACAAAATCCCATGTAATAACTACCCAAACCAATTTATGGTGGTATAGATACACACCTTAGATGTCCCTCATAGGCCTCATTAGCCTTCATATATATATATATATTGCTACAATTTTCCCAGATTAGGTCAATTATTCTTATGATTTTAAGCACTCCCGTGGCTCTAGGAAACCCCTATTCCTATGTTGTAATGTTGAGTTCCCCTATCTCATGTAGATATAACTACTATTGGAGGAGGAGACATTCACTGGCTCAAGAAGGGAGGTCCAAAGGAAGGTACCATTTGGTGTTGATATTCAGGATCAAGTGATCATGTAACTACATGTATGTTGTTGTTATCAATAAAATAAGCTCATATTCTGTCCCAATTCTCTTGTTTATATTTCATGATTATGAATATGTGATTGAATTTCTTATGGAATAACTAGTCATATATACTTGTATACATTGACTTTGATGTTCTACTCTATGTTTTATTTCTTGTGTTGTTGGTATTCATCTCTGGAGTGAGAATGAGGGTTTAAACCCAAAGGATTGACATCAAATGTAGGACCCACCTATGAGTCCTCATTCCTTTTTTTTTGGATTTGTGTAAGTTGTATGATATTTGAAGTGTTCTTTATCTATTGTTTGATTTCACTTTTTTAGGGCTTCCAACCCTAGCCTCAGGGGTTTCAACCCATAATACAATTAACAACTCCAATAGGGAAGTTACTCTTTGAGTATCTTTCCTAAGGGTTGTAACAATGATATGGGTGATCAGTGAATTTCCTACTTTGTTCTTGAGTCTCTTAATCCATTCTTGGATCTATCCTTCCAGCTTGATCCTTTGGATCTAGGTTTTAATTTTATTTTTTCCTAGTTTTCTAGAGATACACGAGTTTCTATTATATTAGTCACGTATATACACTATTTGACTTTGTTAAGGTCATGTATATGCATGTTTCTTTAGCAAGAGTCATGTATGTATGATTTATATTTAAATAACAATTGTGTATCCTTCTAAAGTGGAACAAATTCAACTCTTCTTTGTACCCAAGTGGCTTGGAAAAGTCTATTTATAGTCCATATTTTTTGTTTGACTCTAATATTTCTAGAATTGAGAGTGTTTTTATGTATTTTATTGGTTTATGTGAAGTTTTTCTTGTATTAACCTAGGGTTTCTTGTTGTGCAGGAGTTTTAGGTCTTGGTTTGGATCCTTGGACTTGGTTTTCGAGTTTTTGATGGCATCAAGCCTTGTTGGAAACCTTTTTTTGTTGTTTTTTTTACAATCTTTGCTTCCACTTCATTTATTTTCACTTGTTGTACCCCTGGCTGCAAGCCTTCACGTTTGATTTGATTTTGTTTTGATTCAAGTGCAATTTTCACTTTTTAAGAAAATAAAAAAAGAAATATCTCTTTGTGTTTCCTTTTTTTTGTTTCTTTTTTTCTCATTACTCTTGCTTTGGGAGTTAGAAAAAGGAAGTTCATTTGGTTTCCAAACTACCACAAGGCATGGGTAGTTGCTTCTATCTTTATGTGTGCTTGAAGGTAAATTGTGGTTACTTTTTAGTACTTGTGGCTTGTGCATTTTATTGGCTACTTGAAGTGTTCTTATTGCTTCATATGCTTTGATCTTTATAAGTGAATTTTCACACTTCTAATTTATGTATCTTGCAGGTCGCTTGAAAACTTTCTCTTGATTCTATTGCATGGAAGTTCATGAGTGCATTTTATCATCTTAGATTGTATTTAGTTGAATTAGAGTGGTGTGAAATTTACATTGTGTGAATAATTCTATGTCTTTTTTGACTTTGATCTATAATTTGAAAAGTTTGTCTTTTTCATTTTTAAAGGAAAAGAAAATTATTGAATAGTGTTTCGTAAAAACCAAACTAAAATTATATTTTCGTCGAAGAAAGAGAGTTGTGTTACATGTATTTAAGTGTTCTTATTTGATTTATTTTGCATTAGTACATCACTAGTTGCACTTCTCTAACCCCTCACCTAAATAACATACAAGTAAAATAAATGCATAATAAAATCAAATATACTTTTATTTTGTCATAGAAAACCAACTAATCTAGGTGATTTAGGGCCTTGGAATAGGTGTGTGGAGAGTAAACTCTCCAAGGCCACTTAAACTAAAATGTAGAAGTTGATTAAATAGTCAAATTCTAGTCTCATATAGGTTATTGGGAAATCTCCTCTAACACAAGAGTGAAACATTAGGTTGTGTGAGGATAAGGAAAGAGAGATGCCCCCTCTCCTACTTGTTGAAATGCCTACCCATAATTATCCCCCTCAGCATCTGATAAAAAACTAGCAGCTTAGTTTCCTTTCCTAAAGACTTCCCAGGTGACTGTAGTGGGGAATACTTGTGGTACCTCATACAAATTTTGTATCACTGTCAAAGTGATCTTGGAGGGTTCCTTGTGAAGCAAGGGTACTTGAACCAGTCAAGGCTATTGTTAAGAGGTTAGCATAAATGTTTATGTTACCTTTGCTGGTAGTACTTGGGCCGTCATCATCCCAGGGTTTCCTTTCGAATGCTCCTTCTCCGCTTTCTTGTATTTTGGTGACTGGTCCTAATCACTCAAAGTGAAAATACTTACAAGTTGTTTACTTACTTGTTAACCTTAGGATATTTTTAGTTACACGCTTTATGCTTATAACTTGCCTTAAGGTGTTTGGTCCCTGTCTATTATCATTTTTCAAAGGTGGATGATCATATAGTTCACCTATTTATGAGGATTTGTGGTCTTTCTCCTATGAGTGTCAAGGCTTAATTCTAAAGGCATTGGTGAGATTATATTGGTTCTTTTGAGCTAGTTTAGTCTGATGCACTAGAATTGAAACCTCTCTTGGAGGGATCATTATCAGAGGAAAAAATTGAAGCATGTGGTTTCCTTTGTGACCTTGACAATCATCTTCCCATTCATATTTTATTCTAGTCAGGATATTTCGAAGACTAGGTGAAGGTTGAGGATATCCTAGATACTTTCAGGCTTGGTGTATATTCCATTTCAGGGGATTATCCTTTTGTTGTATCTTTTGTAGGAACTTTGATTCATAGTGTTCCTTTGAAATCTCTTTCTTTTGTTATGGAAAATGTGAGTGGAACTAGTTAGGATACTGAATATGGGGGTGTTCACATGCCATATTCCACTATCAGTGGTGGGGGAAACTTTTATTCCTTCCCCATTGTCTCTACTTCTATGCCATTTTTATTAGTTTTTGGCTCCACCTCCACTCCTAGTGTAAGTGGGGAAACCCAACCTTCTACTTCTTTCACTATTTCATTTTCTTTTGGGATGCCATCGGTCGATGTTTCCACAATTTTGTCTAACTTTCCCTCTACCTTTCCTTTGTCAATACCAAGCATGGTGAGTTTTTTATCCCCTTTTTATGGTTTTATCTTTGGATGTGGACATGTGTCCTCTTCAAGCCCCTTGTTAGGAAGTCGATCTTTTCCATTTCCAAATTTTTCTCTAGAATTTTTGTTTTCAATTGACTCAACAATTGGTATCTAGTTTCATATGTTTGTTCAACAAGGGAATAGGCCCTCCCCTACTGGTAGTGTGTTGGCTATCTTTGTGCCTTTTACAAATGTATGGAACCCTTATCAAGGGGTCTCTTATTTGTATGGTATGCCGACAGGGGTCACTACCTCTTTGACTCAAAATACTACTACGAGTGGAGGGTTCCCTCCATTTAGTCTTAAAACTCAAGGTTCCAACTTTAATTTAGAATTTTCTATGAACAACCACTAGTAACCTGTTGCTATTTAAAATATAGTTTTTTTTTTTTAAGGGTCAAACAAGAGGTTTTCCTTTTGGGGGTTGGAACCCTGTGGCTCAACCACATTTACTATTTTTGGAAACACTATATTTTCCATGTTTATCAAAGTTAATGAATAACCATGTTTAATACGATTAAAATTGCCCCCGATACCTACCAACCTTCCCCTGGACATTCAAAACTTTGAAGCAAATCTTGGTGAGGATTGCATCGACCATATTACAAGTTTTCATCTTTGGAGATCATTAAATTAGGTTAAGGATTTTCCAATGCACCCTGACAGGGAAAGTGGCCAAGTGGTACATAGAGTTGAAGGGGGTAATTTTCTTGATTTACTAATTTAGCTACAATATTTTTGAATAATTTTTAATTGTTTATATGATATTATGTCAAAATTGAACTCTTGGTCAATTTTAAATTACATAAAGCCACTCAGATCTCCAAACACATTCAAGAGTGGAGGAGAAGGAAGAGGATGATCAAAGCTTAAATTCCTGATGAATATTTCTTGAATGGTTCTTGAAATCACTTCAACTACCAATTTTGAAAGATGTGTCCCTTTCAGGGGTGTGCATAGAAGAGCAAGCCATGTTTAGGGCCTGGAAGTCAGACTTGATCTATTCCCAATTTAGTTTCCTTTGGGATATATTTCTTGGTGTGCCAAGACCACATATGAAATTGGATAAACCGAAATTGGGGCACTATATTTATGGGGCAGTGGGGTCAATTAATTCTATCACAACTATTTTGTTAGTTAATTAATTTTAGTTTATGACCTTACAATTTGGGTCTACTAAGAAAACTATGCCATTTTCTCCTTCCCCCTCATAATATTCCACATCCAACTGAGTCAAGTCTTCCATTCCCAAAGGCAACCAACAATATAGAGGGAAGAAGCAAGGTCGTGATAACAAGGAGAACATGGAGAGGAAGGATAGTGTAGCTAAGACCGGTACTGATGTTGGGGAGGGAAAGAAGGAAAAGAAGAAGAAAGTTAAGTTCCCTTGCAAGCTTTGTAAGGGAGATCATCTAACTCATATTTTCCTTGAGATTTAGGATGTGCAACGCCTGTTGGCACAATAGGATTCTTCTAGTTTCCAAGCCATGCTTAACAACCCTTTCCCATAGGGTTAAAAACTTCTTGCTGGTGCTACTTCTATTTATGGACCTCCCTAAGGGAGAAATCAGTTTGAGGGGATCTTCCATCAAATATCTATATTGTTAATCTCAACTTGAGCACACAATTATGGAGACCCAAAGTCTTTTAAGGCCAAACAAACCTTCGATCTACATGAACCTTTTCATATTGAGAGACTTGTAATTGATTCCATGCCTCAAATGATGAAAGGATCTATAAAATGATCAAATTTTAATCCCAATGTCAAGGTTTTTCAAAATCACGACTGTCATTAGACCAAAACGCACAAGTGCTAGTCAACAATCACATCACTAGAGATAAGGATCCACGAGAGGCAGTTAGTCCATGTCACGAAATGCATAGGGAGTGTTTCTTAATCCAATATCCAACATCCCCCCCCCCCCAAACATGAGCTGGGTGTGTATCAAACTCGTGACCTATGCTCTGATACCACTTGTTATTTATGATTGGGAATTACTAAGAGGAGGGCTAAACCAGTAATTCAAATTATTTACTTTTTTTTTTTCTCAACTTAATCTTATTCTTATGCATTTAATGGTTTATGTTTGTGCTTAGTTATTATTGAATTCCTTTTGTAGGTGTCAAAGAGAGAAATTTGCAGATTTATTTATCAATAATTCAAAACATTCACACAACATTCCAGAATAAACACATGAAGGTACTAGATATAAGTGGAAACTTTGAAGGGAGAAAACCACGAATTTTAGGCTAAAAGTGACGTGAAGGCAAGCTTCTACACCTTATTAGATTATATTTTTAAAAGCTACAACCTACAAGAGGCTCCTACCTCAAAGGAAGCTCCAACTCCCACAAGTTTTATGTAGGCTACAACCCATAGGAGGCTCCTACCTCAACAAGCTACAACTTGTTCCTTTTCAAGCTACACATAGAAAGGGACATAAATCTCTCAATAAAAATATCATGTCACAAACTTTGGTTACCTCATTTACAATTTTGTTGTCAAGTCTACCATTGCATTGCTTCTCCTTTTCACTTTATATCTCTTTTCTTGTTGCTCATCCACTTTCTTATGCAGATTGTTTCTTTTCTTTTTTTTTTTTTTTCAGAAAAGAAGAAGAAGAAGAAGAAGAAGAAGTCATTTTACCATTGCACATTGTATAATTTATAAGCAATCCATATTGGTTGTTTGTATTCTTTGTAATAATATGAAATGAATAATTATCTTTTGTATTTCCAAAAAATTCTCACACGCTTGTTTTTTCACTTTCAATTCTGAAAAAATCACATAAAATAGAGTTGAAGTAAAATAGCTCAATCAGTATTGATTACAAGACACAAATCATATTTTCTTTTATCGTCCACATTTTTTTTTTAGTAAAACACACACACACACACATGCACACACACACACACACACATATATTATATATATTTGCTTTTGTAATCTCCCATTCTAATAATGTTCAACCTTCACATTCATCCTTTGCACTTCACATCACTTTCATCCTTTTGAATTCAAACATAAATTATCCCCAATTCAACATTCAACATTTATGTGATCAATGACATCAATGCCAACATTACCAGCATTCTCCCCCTTTGGCATTGATGGCAACACAAGTGAAGGAGTACAAACAAGGAGGCAACTAGCAGAAAAGTCTGAGCAAGTTCATATAGCTATGTTATCATTGATAGAGCCAAAGAACTTTGAAGAGGAAAGTAAAGACAAAATTTGGATAGATTCTGTGAATGAGGAGTTAGAGAAAATTGAGAAGAACAAGACTTGGGAACTAACAACAAGACCTGTCGAAAAGAATGTCATTGGTGCATGGAGAAAAAGAAAGGAAAAATCCATGTATGCATGGATTTTAGAGATCTTAATAAGGCTTTTCCAAAGGATAATTTCTCCACACCGTTTATTGATCAGATTGTTGATGAGTGTGTGGACAATGAAATATTTTCCTTTATGGATGGATTTTCAAGTTATAATTAGATACAAAACCATAAGGAGGATCAACATACCTTTATATGCCCATGGGGAAAGTTTACACACTGGAAATTACCTTTCATCCTTAAAAATGTTGGAGCCACTTTCTAACTGCCCATTTCATATGCCTTTCACAATATCAAAGATATAGTAGAGGCTTACCTAGATGATCTCATTGCTTACTCTCAAAAGAGAGTGGATCACCCAAATCATATTTGAAAATTTTTGGAATGATGTCAATTCTATAAGACCTAGTTGAATCCTCACGTGTATTTTTACTGTGACCTTTGGTCAACTATTGGGATTGATAGTGTTAAATGAAGGGATTAGGGTTGATCCCTTTAATTTTGAAGCAATACTTTAGCTGCCTCCCACATCCAATATGGATAAAATTCAAAGTCTCCAAGAAAAAGCAAAATTCTTGAGAATATTTATTGTAAATTATGTTGAGGTTACTAAGGGATTTATGTGTCTACTATGTGTGGGTGCGTGTTATATTCTTTCCATGACTAGTTGCATGCACGGGGGGGCATAAGTCCCCTTGTTCATTGCACCGAGCATAGCAAGGGAGTCATAGGGGGGGTGTAGCCCCCCCTGTTGGGGGGTTTCTGGGGAGTGGCGGCCCCCCTGCACGGGGTTCAGGGCAACGCCCTAGGAAAAAAAAAATTGGACCCTACATTAGGTGGGTGGACCTACCTATGGTTTTGTGCATGGGTTTTGCACATGGTTTTGGGCATGATGGTTTTCTGCCCATGGTATTTTATAGATCTAGTCAAGAGAACTATGATTATGTTCTAATCGAGGGTTAATGGATTGGGGCTTAAGAATGCTTCGACATGTATATGTATGTATTGTACAATTGAAAGGAAGATAATGAAAATCAATTTGGTAGTCCCGGTTTTGGGATCCAGGGGAAAATCTCTGTGTATATTTGTTATATGTTTTATGTTCTCGCCATTATTTATTTTCTATTTTTAGAATTCATATGCAGGTGATTTTTGTATAGGGTTAAAACCTACATACTAAAGAAAGGATTCCCATTTAGTTTGGACACATATGCTCAATGATCATTTGATGCCTTTAAAAAGACATTGACCTATGATCCATTACTTAGTCCACCTAGTTATAGCAAAGATTTCCTTTTATATCTCACTATGGTAAAATATACCATAGGTATGGTTCTAGTTTAGGAATATGATATCTCCATGAGCATGCCATCCATTACCTAAATCATGGCCTAAAAGTCCTTGAAATTTCACACTTTAATGTTGAGAAGTTAGCATTGGCAATAGTTTATGTTGACTAGAGATTATGACATTATATTCTTCTTAAGAATACCACTATAGACACTAACATTAATCTGTTTTAATATGTCCTTAGTAGATGAGAGATTGGGGGGGGGGGGGGTTTAATAAATGGATTTTTATTTTGCAAGAATTTGATCTTGAATTCATGTCAGCAAAGTCTAAAAACACTACAACAGAACAGAGAAATAACGCCTAAAATTGCATTGAAATTTAGTGGTTTTCAGTTCACGAATTGGGCACCTTTCCAGACATAAAAATGGGCATGACCAGGTATGTTTGTATTAGCGCCATATTTTTCATCATAAATTATTCCATAAACAACATCGAAAATAGCCCTAGAAATAGCATCGGAAAAATAGCCCCTGTGATAGTGCCCACAATTTGTCGAGAGTTGCGTTGGAATTTTCAATGGAATTAACATCGTAAGTAGTACTTGGAATTACGTTATAAATAACACCTAGAATACCATCATTTTAGCACTGGAAATATCACCAGGACTTCCTTCCAATTTGTCTCCTAGTTTCGCTTCTAGTTTAACGTCCAATTTTGTTTCGCGTTTTGCTTACAATTTTGCCTCTAATGTGGCTTCCAATTTTGCTTCCCATTTTTATTCTAGTGTGGATTCCAATTTTTCTTTTGGGTTTGCTTCTATTATGGCTTCCAATTTTGCTTCCAGTTTTGATTCCAGTGTGGCTTCCAATTTTGCTTCTAGTGTGGCTTCTAATTTTGCTTCCAATTTTTCTTCTTGTGTGGCTTCCAATTTTATGTCTAGTTTTGCTTTTAGTGTGGCTTCCAATTTTTCTTCTAGTTTTTCTTCTAGTGTGGCTTCCAATTATGCTTCTAGTGTGGCTTCCAATTTTGCGTCAAGTTTTTCTTCTAGTGTGGCTTCCAATTTGGCTTCCATTGTTGCTTCTTTTTTTCTTCCAATTGTAGGAAATAGCACCAAGTTAGTGCAAGGATATGTGTTCATTTTGGTTTCTGATTTGGCTTCTAGTTTTACTTCCTGTTTTTCTTCTAGTGTGACTTTCAATTTTGCTTCCAATTTGACTTCCATTGTTGCTTCTTTGTTTGCTTCCAAAAAATGTTTTTTTTTTTTTTTTGCATACAGTTAAATTAATATGTTTTATTTCAATTTAATTAGTTAAATATATCATGTCTCTTAAATAATTTATATAATTATACATCATATGACTTCATTTGAAATATTTTATAGGGTAACATTTATAAAGAAATTATAGGGAAACAAACATCCCTACAAATTAACAACATCATTATACTTCTTAAATATCCATCAAAATATAATCTAGAACATTCAATATATATAAAATAACAAGATAATTATTGTAACATGATTATCATATATAATTAAAACAAGTGAATCAAATATCTACAATTTAAGTGAATTTGACAACATCCATCATGAGGTGTAAATCAAAACTATCATACGTAATAAATATGCATCCAAATCATCAACCACTTTCAACATATAAAAATTTATGAGTCAAAACTGGCAAGATCATCATCATATATGTCTTTGGAGACTCTGTCATTACAATTCAAAAATGTATCAAATTGAATCATTGCAAGAACCAAAATACAAGACCAACTCTACAAAGAATCCAATTGATCGTGGATAAATTTGAAATTTTGGAGTTCTATCATATCAAGAGAGAGAGAAACACTTTTGAGGACGATAAATCCAACAAAGGCATCAATTTGGTTCAAGGCAAGTTGATGGAGGAGGGTGGCATAAAAACTATATGTCACATACCATGATTTCTCATAACTCAAGGATATCGAGTTGCTTAAGGGTAATTAACTAGGGTAATTTGATTGACTGAGGTTGCATAAATTTAGTAGCCATTTCACAGTACAAAATACCATCAATGATTTATCTAGTATAATAAAGGGCCATTCATCCAACATATGGTTAAATGTGAGGATTAATGCTAAGCATGTGGCCATGTGGGATGTCGTCAAAAAAGGATTTGATATTTTTGTGGCCGAGGAAGAACGTCTCAATTTGATTGTGTGTGTTTACAGTCCAAACCAAGAAGTAATGAATTCAAAATTGTTAATAAAAACAACATTAAACTTGAAGGGACTCCCCTCGCCATCATTTTGGAGTTCAATTTTGGCTATAAGAGGATGGTTGTGCATAATTCATACACAATGGCTCTCCATACATTCTTTCTGAGCCAGAGGGATCATGGCCTCCTCGTAAGGAAATCATGCTGGTGGCTTCCCAAATGTGATTGACTAGGCATTCAAGTAGGAGATGATCTCTATGACAGGTGGGAAAATAATTTCTGAGGCTCACTCTCATTTCACCCTCATAACGAGTCAATTAGAAGGTGTGAAAGATATGTTGAAATTGTGAAAGTGACAGCGGAGGTAATTATATCCAAGATAGAAAACCTTGATTACAAGGTGGAGAACTTTGAGGTCAATGTGGAGAATGTAGTTGTTTCAGTGTTAAAATAAATATTTGGCCTCGATGAAAACAATGAATAAGATATGGATATTTTTTAGGGAGGGGATCTCCCTCCGGTGTTTCTTAATCAACAGGAGTTGGAGTAGGAGCAGGGGCAACAAGGAGCAACGGAACTATTCCAACATGAGGAAGTAGACAAGGGTGTTATGGAGGAACTCAACCAGGACAATGTGGAAGGAACCGAGTAGTTAATTTCATAGTAATAGCTAGGTATATTATGTTATTTTGGTATGTAAGCATTAATGGGGTATTTTGGAGAAATTACAAGAAGAATGATGTAGCAAATCCAGAAAAAAACATTACTACATACCCAAAGATACTAGTTAGAGCAATTTTGGAGGACTCTAAATTTTTTTATGCTTTTGAATGTAATGGAATTGGCCAATTTCCAATTTGATTAATATAAATATACCCATTCCTTTAAAAAAAATACATGTGAAAATGATGCATGTCCAACAGTCGACATAAGTCAAAATGATACATCATGTACAAATGATATAAATAAAAATAGTGAATTATGTAAGAGAAAATGATACAAGTCAATATGATACATCATGTCCAAATGATAAAAGTCAAAATGATACATGTTAAATAGATATAACTCAATAATATGGTATAGGAGGTCGTGAAAATGATACATATGATAGTAACCATGAAAATCGACATCATAAAAATATATCAAAAATGATCCATGGTGTAGTCTATATGATCATGAATCTCACTAGCTGCTACCAACAACTGTATCATGATCATCATCATCAACATCATCATCATCATCTTCATTATCTTTTGTATCGGCATTGGCCTCGTTGTCATTTGTATCCATGTCATCACGAGCATCATTTTCCATCTCAGCATTAGAGCCAACATGGTCTAGATCTATCTGAGGAGGATCATTTGGATCTTTTGGAAGATCCTTGTTCCGCAAAAAAAATTACAATGAAAGTTATTATTTATTTCATGCAATAATTAATTTCTCTATTATATATCTAATATTACAAAATATGAAATACAACAATAATCATATTACATCATGTTAAAGTGCACATACAATTATAAAATTTCAAATAAGTTACAACTAAGTTGTTGTAACAACGGATGTTGTAACAACAAGCCATTTCATCTTGCTTCTCAAAGCTTGAAAGTGGGCAGCCAAAGAAGTGTTTCTGGCACCAAACACTACATATGCCAACACTTGGGGGGATCAAGAAAACAAATTGAGAATCACAAACATAGATAACAACAAATTGAGAAGTAGATGTTGCAACAATAGATTTTGTAACAACATATTCCATAAGAACATGTCAATGTTAAATCTAGTGAAAGAGCTGTAAAAATATTGAAACTGTTGTAAAATTTGATGTTATAACAACTGCTACTATTGAAACTACTGAAACAATGACCATTAACTGGATGTTGTAACAATGGATGTGACAACAGATGTTGTAAAAATTGAGGGGGTAGAAATATATTTCATCTTGCTTATCAAAGCTTGAAATTGGGTGGCCAAAGAGGTGTTTCTGCCACCCAACAATACACCAACACTCGAGGGATCAAGAAAATAAATTGAGAAGCACAAACATAGGTAACAATGGATTGAGAAGTAGATGTTATAACAACAAATGTTATAAGAATAGATGTTGTAACAATAGATGCCACAACAAATGTTGTAATAATAGATGTCATAACAAATGTTGTAACAACAAGCCATTTCATCTTGCTTGTCAAAGTTTGAAGGTGGGAGACCAAAGAGGTGTTTCTGCCACCCAACACTACACAAACACTTGGGGGATCAAGTAAACAAATTGAGAAGCACAAGCATAGGTAACAACAAATTAAGAAGAAGTTGTTGTAACAATGAATGTTTTAACGACAAATGTTGTGAGAACAAATGACATAATAGAATGTCAATGTTAAATATGCTTAAAATAATGTAGTAGTTGATGTTGTAACACCCATTAGTATTGAAAATGTTGAAACTGTTGTAAAAGGTGATGTATTAAGAACTGCTACAATTGAAACTGTTGAAACAGTGACCATTACAACATATGTTGTAACATCAAATGATGTAACAATTGAAGGGGTATAAAGCCATTTCATTTTTCTTCTCAAAGCTTGAAAGAGGGTAGCCAAAGAGTTTTTTCTACCACATAACACTACACCAACACTTGGGGGATCAAGAAAACAAATTGAGAAGCAAAAATGTAGGTTATAACGAATTGAGAAGCATATGTTGTAACACGAGATGTGTAACATCACACAACTCCTCATACTATTAGAGGAATGGGGTAAAACACATTTGTTTATTTTTTTCTCTGAAATCTACTTCACTTCCCAACTCGTCATAAGGGCCTCACAACTAGATTCTTTACTCTACATGCTTACCAATTGCAAAACTTCCAGGCTGGTGTGGTCATCCAGCTCATCCTGGCTGACATCATCCTAGTGGATCCCATAGCTATGCCACAAAATCCTCTAGAGTAATATTCCAGGTTTGTAACTTTGGGCCATGTCGTCACTTCCTCATCCATTTGCGTTAAAGGAAAAATCAAGTCACGCTAATGAAGAGTCTCCACTACTAGGGTTTGAAGCAGTGCAAGGTTTTGTCGAATTTTCATTATAAGTTTAAGGCTTTCCCTCCTACGTCATATTGAGCTTGACTTTAATATCTACCATGGCTCAATTAAGGGATCTTGAAACTACCTTAAGTAATGCATAAAATGGGGATATTTATGACTATGTTAAGAGAAAGTTTCGACTCGACCATAATTTCCCTGAGATGGCTATTTTGATCATTATCTCAGAGGTCTTGCAAACCTATGAATCAACATCAATACTCGGTGCTGATGCCGATGGATTTTTAAGGTGACCTATGGTGCTAGCCCTCTTAAACTTGATCCAATCCAACTCCAAGGAGTTCTAGCTCTTCTGCAATCCCCATTCTGAGAAAGAGAATTCCACATATGTAGTCATGAGTGTTCCTACAACCCTTACCTACCATTGGCTATGTGGGAACTCCTTAAAGGTATCCACCTCTCATGCCACATGCCAAAGGTTTTAGGTTTCAAAGAATTCATGTAAGAAGTTTCATGGCGATATGCAGATACTTTCGAGGCTGAGCTAGCTACACCTTGATGCAAACATAAGATATCTAGGTTGCTTACAATGTAATGGGTGTGAATCCTGCCTGCATGGGATTTGGGTATTATTACACTTAAAGTGAGGATAACCCTTCCAACATTGACCCAACTCCTTTTGCACAGGTTCAAGGTCTTATAACCTAGTGAAGGAACATCCATATATATGTAGAGGACCTACCGAGAGGGTGGTCTTTTATGTACTTATTTTATGTTAATAAAAAGGGTATTTGTGCCCAACGTTCCAAGTTTTATTCCAGATCCTTATGAATCCTTCTGCTACTTGTGGCATTTCATTACATCTTTGTATTACTTACATATACACTGTTAATTAGTATGAATGAGCATGTACCCCAAGATAGGATTTTGTTTCAAGAACGTGACTTAAGTTAGTTTATTGCATACAACATTACACATTCTGCTACAAAGTATATGTTATGAATTGTGGTAATGAGCATTTAACACAACACTTCATTCCATTGCAGATGCATACACTATTTCATTTTGTCTGTCAACATTATTTATTTCAAAGGTGTGGCATATGTGTTTATGTATGCATTTATTTATCATAACTATAAATCTATCTTTGCATAGAAAGGCATCCATATTCTTAACACATTAACAATGTTGTTACAGTCCAAAAAGAATCCAAACCATTTCAACTAGAAATGCATCATAAGTTCATTAATATTTAAGCAACAAAACAAATACGTATCTTTAAATTTGCATGAAAACTGAGTTTGGGACAAGGAATCTCCACCCAACCATAGATAGTTGCAGCAACACTTGTAGTTGTCACCCCTGAGCCAGATTCTAGATTCTAAGGGTGGTGCTTGCTTAAAGGATTAGAACACCAACTGCCAATGAAAATAGGGAATCCAGAGGGCCTCTTCCTCAATCCCACCAGTTGACATTGTCATCTTCTCAGCACAAGGAGTCAAGATGTTATTGCCTCACCCTAAGTGCATACATAGTGATTCACTCCCTTCCAGGGAGTCCAGGATCCACTGTAACTGTAATGCAGTAACCAAGGTCTTTAATCAAGTCTTCTTTTGATGCTACTATAGAATTAGCCTCTTCCCAAGTTTTCCAAGGCTTTAGAGCCTACTATCTCAACCCACGGCTTCCAGGGGACCCAAGATGTTACAGGGCTCCATAGATTACATCCCAACCCATAACCTCCAGGGATTCAGAGAGTGTCTCAACCCATAGCCCCTAGGGACCCAATATGTTACAACACTCTGGGGATCCTACTCAACACATAGTCTCTAGGGAACCCAAAATTGTTACAGGGCTCTAGGGATCCTATCTCAACCCATAACCTTCAAGGAACCCCAAAATATTATAGGGCTCTAGAGACTAGTAGCTCAAACCACAACCTCCAAGGAAACAAAGAGCCAATTCCCTTCTCTTCACTCATGTTCTATGCTGCATGTTGATCATACCAGCTTTATCTATTTTTCTATTGCTCGAATTGTGTTTCCTCTCTCCTTCAACATGAATCCGAATAACATGCCTTGACTTCCTTTCCTATCTTTCATTCACTGCTTCGTCCTTACTTTCTTGCATTATGCAATTCCCCTCTTGGTTTCTTGTTCCTTTTCCTTGTGAAGGTTCTCAAGTGCATTGACATGTGTACCTTCCTTGCAGTTCATTCAAATTTAAGAACCAATTCATTAATTCATGCACCAACAAAATTTTAATGGTTGTCCCAAACATTTCATATTTTCTCCACAAGAAAACCTCAAACTCCTAAGCAAGCAATCCTCCTCCCTAGCTCTGGAATCCATGTCCATTTGACTTAGACCCTTTCTCTTAATTTCATATATTTGTAAAAAACATTTACAATGCATTTTATGATAGAACCGTTGGTGGGGATGTCATAGGATGTTGTAATAGCAGATGGTGTAACAAAAAATTCCATAGAAACAATATATATTAAATCTGTTGAAAATGTTGTAATAGTTGAATCTGTAACACCCATTACTATTGAAAATGATGAAACTATTGTAAACGTTGATGCTATAGCAACTGAAACTATTGAAACTACTAACAAAGTGACCATTACAACATATGTTTTAACAATATATACCATAACAATTTTCAATGTTAAATCTATTGAAAATGCTTTAACAACTAATGTTGTAACACCCATTCATATCCCTTCAACCTAGTAGTATCTCCACTTTCCAATAATTCGAAGAAGTATTTCTTAAAAGATAGTGTTGTAGCTATTTTATCATTTTCTTTCAAATAGATATATA
>APFE031221612.1:27454-42422 GCA_000404065.3 Pinus taeda
GATGTATAAGGACTCTTTGAGACAAGATTTTGTCAAATTTTGTGCTATATAACACTACATTTCCACACTCAAGTGAAGGGGTGGTCATGCTTCCTTTCAATGTTGAGTGACTAGATGTAGTAAAGGTGTTGAAGATGAAATGGATAAGGGAAATGAGACTAGAGTCAACTCCAGATGGAGCAGAAGGAAAAACAAGAATGGCACAAGTGCAATTACAACTGGCAACGTTGAATTTCTAGCTACAAGTAGTGGTGAAAGGGAGCTTCACTTTGTCTATGTCACTTCCTAGAGAAATGGTTATGTTTCAAGCTCACATGTAGAATAGCTAGGACATAGAGGGATTGTTCCAACCTAGGCTTAGGCTTAGAGGTCAAAACAAGCCAACAACTTGTGGTACGACGAAAGAACTTGAGTTTAGTCTAAGAGTGAAGGCAAGGAAGGTGACTTAGAGGTGACATAGGGATGTCCTAAAGGGTTGTTATAGGTCTGCACTAAAATTGTAAGTGGATTGTTCATTGTAACTTCTACAGAGTAAACACTTTCCATATAGATGATTGTTGCAAATTAGTTGTGTTTACCTAATAGTTTGAGAACATATTCAAGGTAGAGTTTGTCAGGGATATTAATTAGGGGTCAAAGTGAAAATACAAATATAGATTGGGCATGATAAACCTCTATTCATTGGTGAACCTAAGGATTTTAGATGTTGTGGAAATTTTCAACTAAATAAATCAAACTTCCTTATGAAATAGCCTCTTACTAATTAATTATAATGTTGGAATCCATTTTGAATTAGGCTTGAAACCTAGTGCAAACATATTCATGGTGGGTGTAGCCCAACTTGGCCTAGAGTTTGGCAAAAACTCTGTGTTTTGTGGGGCGGAGTGTTCAGCGAAGCACAAAGTGGACTGCACAATGGAGTAGCAATTTGAGGAATTAAATATACCGCGTGGTGTAAGGGATTCGGGGCAGGTCGAAGCCCCTCCTTTTTGTAAAAGAACATGATTTTGTAAGGGATCAATGGTTTTGGGACCATAGTTGGTTGTTTTAGGGAATCCAAGGTATTTGGACCATGGTATTTTGATGATGTAATCCTACAATTTAATAGTATATATAGGGTAAAATAATAAGAAGGGAATTATCAAATCAATCAATCTAGATTAGTGTTATGGGTAAATTATTTTGATACGTAATTTAGTAGAGAAGGTGAGGCTCTACAGCTGAGTGCGCAGAGGCTTGAGTCTGCAACTGGATGCGCAGACAACCTGCAACTTAGTACGTAGGTCAAGAACTATTTTTTATTCAAAGGTTTATTATATTAAGTAATAGTTCTTGTGGACGTAGCGCTACACTAGGGTGAACAACATTAATTTGGTGTTTGATGTGTATATTTGTTTATTATCTGTTGTAGAGTAACAATTATTACAATTACATTTTATTTTAGCATAGTGATGGTTTATGGTTTTATATGTCATGTTTATGTGATTAATCTAATGCAGCGAAGTGATTTATAAATGTTAAAAATAAGATAACATAATAATACCACATCTCCCATTCCTTCAAGGCTACAAAAACCTGGTTCTGCATCTTCCCATAGTCACTTTGGGTGAGATTATGATCTGCTTGCAGGTCGTTTCCCAAAGGGCCAGTCATTGAGGGTTTTGTTAGTGCGCAGTATAGATTGAACTTGCGTCAGCCCAAACCAAGCCAACAAATGGTTCTGTTTTTGAGGCCAAGATCTGTTTGAAGGATATGTGGATGTGGTACCCGTCGAAGAAGGAGATTCAAGACTCAATAAACTTGAAAGAGCGAGAATTTGTGAATCAAGAAAACAAAAACCCTCACTTGACATCTGAAGCTTGGTTAAAGAAGTACAATTTTTACAGGTCAATATGAAATTTTCTTCACTTCATTTCCTGTCAATTTGTATGAGTGGGTATCGAGGTTGACCAAAAAGAAGAACTATTTTAAAGGTGAAGAACCTACGATGTGGACTCCTGAACTGATACAATGACTCAAGAGCACTAACAATAGGATTTCAAGGGCTTTCGATTTCTGGAATGATATCATCTTGGGAGGATTCATTATTGAGTTCGTCGTAGACTTGACAGTGTCCTACAACGAAGCAGAATGGCGATTCTTCAAAGGACTAGGAGGTAAGTATTTAAAAACTTTGAAACTTTGGATTAAGATGATTTTGTGTGAAAAGGGAGTTTTACAAATGTAATCAGATTGCTAGTTTACTTATGTTAAGAAGAAGAGAGAATAAATCTGAACAAGAGATCAGAGTAACACAAAGTGGAAAGAGAGATAGAGTAGTTACCATAAATAGATCTTCTGGAAAAGAAGTGAAGACCTTTGTAGAGACTGATTATAGTCCTCTTTTAAGTGAATCTGAAAGTGAAAGAGAAGAAATCCACCTTGATAACCCCCAGGTGCTTCGCAGTATTCACCCTTCCAGCCTGAGAATTCACAGAAGCCAGAATCTAGTAATAGCCAGGGTATTTTTGGCTTTCCACCCCCAGTACCCCTCCTACCTCACCCTACACCTACTGCTCCCCTCCCCCCCCCCCCCAAAGAAGAAGTATGGTTGACGATATTAAGCTACCCATTTTCAAAGGAACTAGATTGGATGATTCAAAATAGTTTTGGTTTTTATGTGAAGTTGTATGGACATCAAAGCAAATCAACGATGAGAATATAAACAAAGCGCAACTCATTGTGACGTTTCGAGATAGATTATTGAAATTGTATATGAAGTATTTAAATAATCAACACATAACGCTTGTAGATATTAAAATAACACTAATAAGAGAGTTTAAAAAACCGAAGTCTGAGTCGCAATGCATCACTGAGTTGAAAGAGATCAAATAGAAACCGACTGAGTCTGTTTGAGAGTTTGATCATAGATTTAAGGTGTTATTGGATCAAGTAAACTTTGAGATAGCTCCACAACAACATCAAGAATGGTTTATAGTTGTGCTTCTACTACATATCATATTTCCATGGATGCAAAAAAAGATAGAAAGTCAAGCTGAAGCTCTACAAATTGTGATGAAATTGGAAGCTTCACCTATAGGAGACACTAATGCAGGTATACAATAGTTTCAAAATCATATAGAAAACCTAACCCTATAGATACAAGACATCAAGAAAAGAAAAGAAGTTAGAGAAGAAGTATGGTGTATGAAGTGCAGATCAGAGGGTCATTCTAAAGAACAATGCCCTATCTTCAAAAATTACATGGCTGGTGAGGTACCGAATCCCTTGAATGTAGGATCCAGCCTATGGTGAGAAATATGTAATACTATAGGCTAACATCATTCATAATACTGTTACTTGTTATAGAAATATGTAAAAACTTTGAGGAATCTATATTACAAATTCTGTAAATCGGTAGGACACGATGAGAATAATTATCGGGCTTACGAACTAATGATGGAGCGTGGTGCGGACACTTATAGAATGCAAGAAGATGAGCATGGATATGAGGACAATGGACAACGTGGTGGTAAAGGAGGTTACCAAGGAAGAGGTCGAGGTGGTGGAGCTAGTTGAGGACATGGATAGATCATTTTCTATAACTACGGCCAACCAGTTCATTTTGCGAGAGACTGCCAGAAGCCCACAATGACATGTAGGTACTGTAAATCCTTTGACCATGTAATTGAAGAATGTCATGTACTTATTGAAAACACACAAGAAAAAAGGAATCAGAAGCCAACATAGAATATTCAAATGATGATTGCTGAAAGGAGGACTGACAAATCTTGAATTAATATTGTCACTAGAAGTGGAGCTATGATTGGTAGTGATAAAGCAGATGAAAAGAAAGAATATGAAAGCACATGGGTCAAAAAGATTGCTGAGAAAGTTCATGTTTTTGATATTAAAAAATAAAAGGAAGTATTTATGGAAGAAAAGCGAATTTTTATGGATGCTAGAGCTTCGACCTCTAATGCATAGCCAAATCTTGATAAAAAAAAGTAACTGAAATGTGCCATAAGCTTCAACACATGACCGAGATCTGACACAAGACTAGGATTTAGTAAATCAAGTAGGTATTTTAAAGTTATTTTTTCAGACTTGTATGAAATTGTTAAGAGATCAAAAGGTTGTAGAAGGGCTTCAAGAGTTGATAGATTCTTCTGCATCCAAAGAAACACCATGAAGTGATATGCGTGCAATCAATCATATGCATCGACAAAAGAGAACTTGAAGAGAGATAAGGTTTAGTGCACAGATAGGAGAATATGAGATGGATCAAATTATTCCGGATCTAGGATCTGATGCTAATGTCTTGACGAAGAAGACATGGGAATTAATGAGTAAGACAAAGCCATAGTGGTCACCTATTTAGTTACGGATGGAAAATCAACAAAATATCTTCCCTCTAAGAAGACTACCAAGTGTCATTGTAGATACTGAAGGAGTTCACACTACTGCTGATTTTGAATAATAGCAATCATCGATGATAGTAACCCTTATCCTGCATTTCTTGCAATTGACTGGGCATTTGACAATATGGCCATAATTAATCTAAATAAGGGACATATGATATTCGAAGGAAACAATATGAGACTAATTGTTAGGCTTGGATCCATCAAAAAGAGTAAGATATAAAAATCCAATCAAAGAATAATATTGTGCAACTGACATAGACAATATCTATCAAATGACAGTGAAGGAACATGATTGTATTAACCCTATTGTAGAGGGAAAGTTGATTTGGGAGCGTGATAGTTCTTGTACCTCAAACTCAGAAGAAGAATTAGAAAACTGGCAGAATAGGTTGCATGAAGTATCCACAAGGCACTATGCAAGAAAGACTAAATCAATTCATTGTATGATATCTAAGGTATGTAACTTGCCTTATTATGATGGCTTAGGTGATGTAAATACTTTTCTTAATGATTATGAAGAACAAGTTCTAGAAAATAAAAGGTTGTCAGCCTTAGAGATAGCCCTGAAAGCTATCCCTGCTAGATGGTGGAATGCACACAAGAAGAATATAGGAGGTTGGCAGGGAATGTCTAATATTGACGGGGATAAGGTTTGGACATATAGATATAGAGACGGAGATAAAATATGATGGTGAAACTAATCCTAGGAAGCATATCTAGCTACGCACTACAACATGGAAGGAGATTCCACAACAAGAATGGGTACATGGATTCATTCAGACATTATAGACAATCCCTAAGAACTAGCACCTAGAAACAAAGCTTTGACATAGTACAGTAAACTGGGCAGACATGGTTTATGGCTTCATATTAACATTTAGCTTTGAGGACGATTACCCATACATAGATTTGGCCCTTCAAACAGTCAAGAAGAGGATATTTGAGAATGTAACCCCACTGGCATGGCAATAACTTGTTTGGGTTGCGTAGATAGAAAATGCAGTGGAGTGCTATAACATGAATGCAGATGAAGAAGAGGATCCTTGCAACATCGACATAACATAGTCAGAAGGATACCACATGTTTTCACCAAAAAATGATCACCTAGCCATTTCTAACTAGGTGGATCGAAATACACCATGTGGATTTAATTTTACCATAGTAAAATCACTTTCACTATGGAAAATACCTTAGTAAATCACATTTATTAAATTATTTTTTGATTTAAATAAAAAAACCCCATGAGAATAATTATAAAAAATCATTATTTATTTAATCTTCTCTAGGAATTATTATTAAATCATTATTTAATAATTATTCCTTGTCCCATTTGACTAAATCCCTTAAGAATATTTAAATAAATCATTATTTATTTGAATTTCTTTATTTTTGTTATTAGAATAATTATTAAATCACTATTTAATAATTATTTTGATTTCACACCTTTCTCGTTTCTCGTGAAATAGTTAATAAATCATTTTATTTGTTAATTATTTCTAAATAAAGGAATTTAACCATTTTAACTTCCTTTTTCCCTCTCCAATAAATATAATAAAGTATTCCAAGTAGTTAGATTTGAATTTGGTCAATAATATTTTATTATTCTCCATTTTTTAGATTAACTTCATAGTTTGAAATATAAAGGAGGGTTTTTTAATTCATTTCTCACCATGGTCATTATCATCATCAACATTATCGTCATTTTCTTGAGCTCCCATTTTAGTTCTCCACTTAGTTTGGATTTTTCACACAATTAAGAGAGGGCATTCTATTTCTAAAGCATCAAGGATATCAAAGGACTCATCCCATGGAGGGGGGCTTATAGACCAATCTATAGATCTCCTTCACTAGGTGTTATCAATAAAGATTTATTCATTTAAAATTGTCTTTCCAATTGGGTTATTATTTTGGATACATTATTTCGCTGCTATTTGTTTTGGATCTTGTTTTCTTTTACTGTAGATTTTCCATTTGTATTGCAGATCTAGAATGACAACAACCATCAAATTGTTGTTAGGGTCACTTGTCACCTAGTGACTTAAGTGAGGATTTTTGGTACACCTTCCAAGAATTTTCAAACTAACAAAAGGTGACTCCGCTAGGGATTTAATTACATATTTGTCATCCAACAAATGACGAATCCACTAGTTTAATAACCACATTCTTGAGTGACTGAAGTTTCAGAAATTTCAGGGTTTGTTCAACCATTTTTTAGGGCTCTCAAATTTTATTTCCAGTTTTAAAACCCTATTTTGTCAAATTTTCAAATTTTGACGAGTTTCTCGTCTTTTTCACAGGTCACAGGCACCAGTCGAGAAGGAGACAAAAAAATCTATTTGAGATTTGTCGACTGAGACTCCTAGGAACAAAGCGCACTTTTTAGCCCCATAAATGTGATCCAAAGCGCATGTTTTGGCCCCAGAACTGTGTTTTCCTCAATTCCAAGTCAGTACTACGTTTTGGATTTTTTTTTTTTTTTTTTTGCCGAGAATGTTGTCTGCAGACTAGTTTGGGTATTTCACTTCTATTTTTAGTCTCCCTTAGGCCTTGATCCACTTTATTTGTCTCTTTTAGGAAGGAAAAAGCCCTATAGGTTTTAGAGTACACCTCCATATTGTAGGAAGACATTTGCTGAGTGAGAGTTTAGGGTTTTTAACATTTTTAGCCTATATTTTTCAGACCCGATCCATTACTTTTTAGATCCATTGGATAGGTTTATTTTACCTTTTCTCAGTTTACAATTTGGTTTTTCCTTTTTCCCCTTAGGACCCCTTTGAGCATCCTAAGTCTTCGAGCTTCATACCTATCCTTTACAACAATTTTGACCTCTAATTTTTGCTATTTGTCTACACCATTTATGCTTGATTGACTGTTTAATTTTTTGTCATTTCAGATTTATTTAGAGTATTTCAACATTTTACTTTGAGTAACATATGGCATCATGAAACATGCTTAATTAAATCATCCACATGACCCATTTTTTTCACACACTCACACCTTAAGCGAACAAGAGCTTGGTTAACACTGCCAAGGCAAGAAATTAAACACTACACCTTAATAAATCAACACACATAGATTAATCCCAATTGGGCATCACGACCAAACAATCTTTGTAGTGAAGGTGTAGGTTCGGTGGGATAGGCTTCCAATAAAACCCATCGGTCACTTTTCATTAAGACATAGAAGTTGTCATATTAGGGAGCTTAAAATCCTTAATCATCCCATGGTAAAAGACAGATTGCATTACAAACCCAATTCAGAGGGGGTTAGGCTAGGTCGTCGTTTGAATAATTCTCCTCAGGGCTACCCAACCCGTGGTAGGGAATTCTATGTGGTGGATGACTACCAGGAAGCTCAAGACTCGACCACCCCCATGGGACGAAGGTAACCGTAATGACCAATCTTAGGAAGACACCTTATAGGATTGGCTGTGGGAAGCAGTTGGTCCTCTACCCCACCTTTCTCTGGACTACTCTACTTGTGAGGATGAGATTCTGTAAAGTAAGAAGTTATTTGGAAGGCCATATGAAATAGTAGGTTTAGGATTGTTTGAGGATTCAGATCACCTATAGGGTAGAGGTCTTTTTTGTTTGATAGGTTGTGTTTGCTTGTATTAGATTAACATCATTAAAATATTTAGTTTACACTTGGCACCACTGCATTAGGTGTTTTCTTGTTGTTTGTTGCTCTTTTCATCTTACCATTATGACTTAGTCTAGACATCATAGTGCCTCCAAGGCATTTTTCGTGTCAAATTAGAGGGCTTCACCCTCAGTTCCCATTAGGCCATATCACTCCTCCCCATTAGGAGCGAGTTCATCCTCCCAGTCCTCCATGTAGTCATCATTCTAATTCTGATTCTGATTCTGTTGATTCATCCTTTGATTCAACATCCCCTCATCCTCATACCATCATTATGTCAGGCACCAATGCAAGTGCAGTAACCCAGGGTGGTAACCCAGGTGCTAACCAGGGTACCCCCATTAGGAGAACCTCAAATGGTGTGGTCACTCCAACTCCTTTACTTCCTTTTGTCATTGGTCTAAGTCTCCCAGATTTTAACCAACCTATCAATTATCCCCTTCTCTACGATTCCACATGGATAACAATGGATACAAAAATCCCCTTAGACATCCCGAAGTTTGAGGGTAATCTTGGAGAAGAGCCAACCAATCATGTTCACTATTTTCATATGTGGTGTTCATCCAATTATATAATTCAGTTGTTCCAACGCACGTTCACTGGAGCTGCTGTGAAGTGGCATATAGACCAGCTCAGGAAAACCCATTCCACTTTAGAGACTCTTGCCACAACCTTTCTTTCATATTTCTAGTTACCTCTCCATTATGATACCGATATTGAACTTTTGACTTCATTCCATAAAACTTCTGCCACTCCCCTTTTCGACCATGTTTAGGAATGGCGTAGAAGGAGGAGCATCTGTTGTGCTCCTGACTTCGAAGACTGAGTCTATATGATTGGTTTCTTATATCATTGTTGGCCCCCTTTGTGAAAGATGTTTCTTCTCACTTTCCTCAATCCGAGGAAGAACCTCTCCAGATAGCTCTCAAATTTGACTTGATTTACACCCAGTTAGGTTACATTTACATTGTCATCCCTGATCTGCCTCGGCCTAGTGCTGCTAATGCACTGGGGGCATATCATGTCACAGATGGCATTGTTGGAACTCTTTCACACCCCTTACCATGTGATCCTCCTCAGATGAGTTATGGTCAACCTCAGGGAGAGACCATTCCCATGTACAATTATCCCTCCCCCAATCCTTATCAAGGCACTCCTTATCCATGTCTCTCTACTAGTCATATGTCTCCCAGTCGTGACAATGCGTATGTGAACCTCGTTTCTCATGAAGATGCTTTAGGTAGATCTTCCTCATCACGTGGTCTTTCTTCCTACCGTTTGCCTATATTCCACTCTGATGAAGACATCATGGGAGACATGACCACCCCTGACTACCCTTGGGATGATGTGCACCATCATGCGTACTCCCTCCCGTAGCATACCCATGACCAATATGTTATGGAATCCAAATACTTCATTCATGGTGAAGTCGACTAGTTCAAAAATCCCATTCCTGCACCTAATGCTTCTGAAGAAGGGAATATGTCCAACATTTCAGATAAACCAGGGGTTGAAGAGAACATTATCTTGGGGGTACGTTGCACCCCAAAATAAATTGAGTCTTACACCAAGCTCTACAAGGAATTTCATGATTGTTTATCGCGGTCCTACTCCGAAATGCCCAGACTTGATCCTGCCATCGTCGAACATCATATCGACACTTGGCCCAATGCCATACTACTCTGTCATAAGCAATGACCTATCCATCCTTCCAAGCATGATGCCATCAAATATGAAATCGATAAGCTCAAGCATACGAGATTCATTTATCCCATCGAATAAACCACATGGGTGTTTAATCTAGTTCTTGTTCTTAAAAAACAAGGCACCATTTTTGTCTGCATCAACTTTTGTGATCTGAAAAAAGCTTGCCCCAAAGACAACTTTCCCACACCTTTCGTTGACCAAGTCATTGATGAGTGTGCGATGCATGATATTCTTTCCTTCATGGATGGATTCTCTAAGTACATTCAGATTTGTTTCCATGATGTCGATTAGTTAAAAACCACCTTCACTAGTTTGTGGGGAACCTTTGCATACAAGGTCATGCCATTTGGCTTAAAGAATGCTGGGGCCACTTTTCAGTGGGCCATTTCCTATTTCTTTCATGACTTGACCCAAATTATCCTTGTGTATATCGACGACCTCACCATTCATTCTAGACTCCGATCGCAACACCTCCACGATTCGCGCATTATATTCTTACGATATCATAAATATAACATTCACCTAGTTAATCCTTTAAAGTGTGTCTTTTGTGTCCCTTCCGACCATATATTAAGCTTCATCATCCCCAAGGATGGTATTACTGTTGATCCTTTAAAATTCAAGCCATCCTTGAACTTCACCCCCCCCCCCCCAACCCATACCCTCCACCAGCTATAAAGGCTTCAAGGCAAGTGTAACTTCCTTTGTCGGTTCATCCGTGATTATGCCATAATGGCTCATGGGTTCCTTAGACTCCTTAGCTCTACCATTCCATTTATATGGGATGACCAAGCTCAACAGCCTTTCGATGCCCTAAAATGTTCTTTAACTTCTGCTCCCTTGATTAGTCCACCAAAGTTTGAAAGGTATTTCATCTTGTAGATCTCTGCATCCACCTACTTGATTGCTGGGGTCCTAATATAGGAAGATTTAGCAGGAGTAGAACATGTAATCTATTATGTCAGTGAGAACCACAATGGACCCCCTATGTCCTATTCACACGAAGAAAATCTAACACTAGTTGTCGTGTTCTTCGTCCATAAACTTTGCCATTACATCCTCACTCGTACCACTAAAGTAGTGACAAACTCCAACCTAATGGCTTTCCTACTGAGTCGATGGATCATCAGTGGGAACCATTCCTGTTGGATTGTCATCTTTCAAGAATACGATATTAAGTTTGTCACGCCCAAAATTAAGAAATATTTGGCCCTTTCCGAAGTTATTTCTGATTTCCCACCAGTGCGCCTGATCTGCTAGTTAATGAAAATATCCCAGATGAACACTTGTTCGATATAACCTCTAATGGCCCATGGTATGGTGACATCCTCACATATATGAGAACCCATAAATTTGCCCCACATCTCAATCGTGATGCTCGACGATGAATTCAACATCAAGCCCCCTGCTACCTCCTCATCAGTGATGATCTCTATCTTCGCGGTATGGATACTATCCTTTGTAGTTGTCTCACCCATCCTAAAGCTGAGCAAGTGCTAAATGCCTACAATGGTGGTGCTTGCAGTGGACACCTCTCCAGAATGGTCACTTCCCAGAAAATCATGTGTGCTAGGTAATTTTGGCCTTATCTCTTCAATGACTTCATTGCAGTAGTAAAACACTGTCCCAATTGTCAGCTATAAGCCCCTAAGGCGAGATCTCCCCCTGCTGCCCTCCATCTAGTTGTCGCAGTTGGTCCTTTCTGTAAATGGGCTATTGAATTTATGGAATGTAGACCCCCATCCATTAATAACCACAAGTATATTATCGCGGTTGTCGACTATTTCACCAAATTAGTTGAATCCATGCCAACATTCACTAATACCATGGCTACTACTACCCTCTTCTTTTTCAACTATGTTATCGCTCAATTTGGGGTTCTGAAAAAAATGGTCTCCGACCACGGCCGACACTTTGAAGATGAGAGATGGCGTGAGCTATCCTCTCTGTTGGGCTTTGAACACCAATATTCGTTGTCTTATTATCCCCAAGGAAATGGCCAAGTTGAAGTTGTCAACAAGATCCTTAAGACTATGCTTCAGCGAATGGTGAATAAACATAAGACCAACTGGCATTTAATGCTCTTCCCTGTGCTGTGGGCCTATAGAACTTCTCTCAAGACTGTCACTGGGTTCACTCCTTTCCATCTCGTTTTTTGAGAGGAGTTAGTTTTACCAATTGAGTGTGAAATCCCTTCCCTTCACCTTGCTGTCGAACTCCTCCCTGACACCCAATCCTTAGAACAATGACTCATCATGCTTGAGCACGCTTTTGAAGACCGTTGTGTTGCATTGCAAACCACTGAAGCGGAAAATAAACGTACCAAAGCTCAATATGACCACAAAGTCCACCCTCATATCTTCCATGGAGGCGACCTTTCTCTCATGTATAACCAAGCTCATGATGTCCTAGGATATGGAATGTTTGAACCTTTATGGCTAGGGCCTTATATCATCCATAATTGTTTGGGAAAAGGGGTATACCTATTAGAGGATCCAGAAGGCCAAATCCTTCCTAATCCTCGAAAAGCGCTCTACCTCAAGAAACTTTACCCATATCATTTCCCATCAAAGTGCATGTATCAATGTCTTTCTTCCTAAATTTAGGTAGCTTGCACCCCCCACTTTCTTACTCATTGTCTTCTTGTGTCTTTCATATGGATCCATCATCCACACCTTATATCGGTTTCGCTGATGGTGCGATTCGATTCACCAGGAATCTTGCCTCGACAACATGGGCCATTTTTACCCCCATGCATTCGTTAGTCCACTCCAACGATGTTTGCATTGGATCTACCACCAATAACCAGGCTGAATATGATGCAGGGATATGTTTGATAGTCGATGCCCTTGATCATCACATCCTTCATGTTCATGTTTTTCTAGATTCCTTGCTACTTGTCATGTAATTGAATGGTGTTTATCGTGTGGATAATCTTGTCCTATTTAGAAAATATCTACGAGTTAAGATTTTGATGAGTGAATTTGAATCCATTTCATTCAATCATGTACCTAGAGCCCAAAATCACTACGCAGATATTGCTACTAATAACATTCTTAATTGGCATTTATCACATGTAAGTAGACATCCATAAAACAAATGGCGAACCACATTTGTCACATAAAAAAAAAGCATAATAAAAATATATATAATATATATATATATATATAATATATATATATATATAATATATATATATATATATATATATATATATATATATATTATATATATATTTATTAATATATATATATATATATATATATATATATATATATATATATATATATATATATATAGAGAAAGAGATATCCATATCTATATATATAATATATATATATATATATATATATATATATATATATATCGCCATACAAGTGTTTTTACATTTGACATGACCACTAGCATGTTATCAAAACAAAAAATGGGTACCCACATGTCCCTATGCCTAATCACTATCCTCTAGAGATCCCCAAGCCAATGGCTCCATTCCACTAGCCTGTAGATCCCGTACTTCCTGACCGACCATCGCAAGGCACCGCGTGATTCCCCACCACTCTAGGTGAAGACCTGTGCACTCATCTATGTATCGATCCTCTAGATCATGCCATCTACGCTCTGTCACCCCAGTCAGTAGTATGTCATACGTACATAGGAGGTCCTCCAACAAAGCTCTCTCATCCAACCTCTGTCGTGATGAGGTTCCACCCTGATTTGCAACCCCATGTGTTGCGACTCACCCTGCATATCATGTCGGCCTCAGTGGTGCTATATCTACATGCCACAAAGTTTAGAAATTAGTACCATATACACATATTTTTGAAATGATAAATGCACCAAATATATAGAAACTTTCACTTACCATTTGGGCCCCATGCTTGTCCTAGTGGAAGTGGTAAGTCAAGATCCCCCTAATAGTTCATGCCATTGTATGGATAGTCATCTATGTATAATGGCATCTGGTCCCAATGAGAAAAAAAATGCAAGTCAAAACACTTGTCCGACTCCCCCTCCACCTCCTCGTCTCAGTAGCTGCCCCCAACGGCACATCCTGGGCACCTGTGGGCCCCCGTCACGGATCTGAACATGAGGTTGTATAGTGGGGATCTTCTCAAAGAAGAGTAAACATAAGACTATCCCAAACGAACAACTATCATTGGTCCCTCATTTTCATAATGTCAATTGTTGTTTCAAATATGACAAGAACATCTAGGCCCACCCATAGTAGGTCCTTCCCAAAACACTCTCCATTAGCATCATATTCCCTCTAGTGATATGGTGGAAGGCATGGATACCACAAATTCGCAGCACTATTGCAGATATAGCTTGTATCTCCAATCTCTCCATGTCATCAATTTAGATAGTCTTTCCCATAGCATGACTACCCCATATACAATGATACTCAACAAACTCCTCAATTTGCCTCCCATGAGGAAGCACTGGATGTATCTCCCCTACCACCCCTAAGGGGGGTAGTACTTTCAAAAAGTATATATCCTGGATCGTGAGCTTTATCTAGTGTCCTTGCACTACAAAGGCCTCATGATCAGGATCCCAATAGCTCACTATCCTTGATAACAAGGGCTCACCAACCATCATTAATGGGTTATCCAATAACTTTAGCATGCCACATCGTGCTAGTATCCCTCTCATTGCTTGATTCCCTCGAATCTCAGTGCAAAGGGTATCAAACTCTCTTTCTTATCAAACTCTGCCATACCCACAAGACACCACTATGTTTTGTGAGTTTAGAATACAAAAGAAAATCATGGATGCATTTTACCTCAGTTCCCAGCAGACTACAGTCCTACCCACCCTCTTAGTCCAGAGCATAGTTTTTCCCTCAAAAAATGCATTGAGTGCACTTATGGGCCTGTTTTTTGCACTTCAAAGCACATATCTGGCCTCAAATAGCGTGTTACTACCATAAGGGAAGGAAGGGGTCTCTTAGAAAAAACTGAGGACCTAATCTGAAAATCTAAACCACTGAAATTGATGAGTATAGTTAGGCCACCTACCTCCAACTCTGTTAGGCCCCTATACTACTATTGTAACCCCTTATTGTTATTAGTACAACCCCCTTATTATATTGATGTACCCATGTAGTGCCCATATTGTCACTATTGTGCCCCATAGAAGCCCACTATTGTTATTATTGTGCCCTTACATTATTATTGTTATGTCGGCTCTGATTACAATATGACCCCTTAGACTCC
>APFE031221612.1:44828-74230 GCA_000404065.3 Pinus taeda
GGCATGTTAGGCCCCTATACTACTAGTGTAACCCCTTATTGTTATTAGTACAACCCCCTTATTATATTGATGTACCCATGTAGTGCCCATATTGTCACTATTGTGCCCCATAGAAGCCCAGCATTGTTATTATTGTGCCCTTACATTATTATTGTAATGTCGGCTCTGATTACATTATGACCCCTTAGACTCTTATATATAGAAAGGAGGTATTTTTATTTGTATCATCCAAGAATTGTTCATTTATGTAATGTAAAGGAGGTTGCCCCCTCGAAGAGGCTGAATTCTAAGGCGTTGACCTATCTTTTCTATCTTTTCTTGAGCGTGTTTCATAACAAACTCACAAATCCTGATTCCAACGATTGGTTTTCCCGCTATGATATCCATAAGATTTAGGGCCTCCTTGTCCTCTCCAAATTCTCCATAGCTCACTATGCAAATGAATTGGATTTGGACGTAAGAAACCCTTTTATAGGAAAAACTCTAGTTTTTTCTATTGCCCATTGCGACCAAACCGTAGCTCTGTTTGATGAACTATCAGCACCATTAGAAACCTCTCATTGAGTTCTATAATGGGTGTCTATTGGTTTTTAGTAATTTGACACTTCACTTGGAAGCCATTTTTCCATGAAGTTTCACTTTGCCGCCCTTTAAAATCAAATCTCTTCATTTGAGCCACCTGTTCTCTGGTACCACTTTACCTTTGCACTAGTTGACTCTTATATCGATTTTCGTCTTGAGTAACCATCATTTACTCATGTTTGTATGGTCCCCAAAGGGCCTCCCCCATGTGGCAGCATCATCGAGTCATCCTTGTTTAGAGCATCTGAGATGTGTCACCCTTGTACTTATGGAGTCTGTTTCGAGTCCATATTGCATCCCATTACAATGTTTCATTTGTCATCATGCAACATTTCTTCCATTATACTTATCTTTTGCCTCCAGTGTTTCTACTCCATCTTTTTTGAACCCCCGTTTGAGTCATTGACCATCCCCTCCAGATTTGAGACAATCTCTACTAGGTCAAGCATTTTTATTATGCTCTGAAAAGAGAAGTCATCAGTTGGCCATCCATCATGTTTCCTTCCATCAGCATGCCTGGTGTTAGTCCATCAGTCACTCGGCTATGTTCCCTCAACTTTTGTTGAGGATTCCTCATTTCCATAACTCTGGCGGGCTCTCTTATGTCAACCTCCGCACATTTATTCCAAAAGAGCATTCTAGAGGGCAGTGTACCTTGGTTCCAGCTTCCATATTTGTTCGGTGCCTCGAATCAGGAAAAGGGATTCATTATTGCCCTTACTTTGTTGTTTCTCATGTGCTCAACATCAGCTCCTTATTTCACGATTGAGATTCATACGCTTGACAGTTCAGTGATCTAGACAATTGTCCCAGTGATTCCCGGGTATGTGTGAGATGTTTTAAACCTCATGAGGGGGTGGCCCTTCAGGTAGCCCCCACATGCACGGATGACCATAGATGTTGATCCAACCTCTGATGTAGTTCCATAAATTTGATGAGTTTGGTTCCCCCGCTTGCAACGCCTATAACATGCATGTCTCCTTCAGATGATCCATTCAATTTTTCAAAGCCCTTTCCTATTCAACAGGGCTTCCTTGGTTGTGATCCCCCCCTCTCCATGTCAGTTTGAGGGGCATTGTATCTGATGTACTCAGATATTATTGTATTCAGTCCTGGTCTATGTTTTTTCCATGCACATTATGTATATGGGATCCATTGTATTATTTTGTGGCACATTGATGCCAATGTATCATGTATCATGTATGATGTAATTTGTAGCTCAGTCCCATATTGTTGGGCCCACAATCATTCTTTGTACTCAGTTATCTCGACAGTTATGGGTATTCCTCGACAGTTATGGGTATTCCTCCCCCTTCTCATTTGAGATCATGTACTACCACATCAAAGGTGATTTCTATCAGTATTGTAGGTCTCACCTCCTCCGCTATTTGTCCATCCTTGACTTGCTTTAGATCTCTCTCTCTCTCTGACTCCCCTTTTGGTGTCTTGTGGAAGTGTAATCTACAACATATTTCAGTCATACAATTTGCTCCTAAAACTCATACGTGTGGGGGCAATTTGTTATCACCAAAAAATGATCACCTAGCCATTTCTAACTATGTGGATCGAAATACACCACATAGATTTAATTTTACCATAGTAAAATCACTTTCATTGTGGAAAATACTTTAGTAAACCACTTTTATTAAATTATTTTCTGATTTAAATAAAAAACCCCATGAGAATAATTAGATAAATCATTACTTATTTAATTTTCTCTAGGAATTATTATTAAATCATTACTTAATAAGTATTCCTTGTCCCGTTTGACTAAATGCATTAGGAATATTTAAATACATCATTATTTATTTGAATTTCCTTATTTTTGTTATTAGAACAATTATTTGATTTCACACCTTTCTTGTTTCTCGCGAAATAGTTAATAAATCATTTTATTTGTTAATTATTTCTAAATAAACAAACTTAACCATTTTAAAATCCTTTTTCCCTCTCCAATAAATATAATAAAGTATTCCAAGTAGTTAGATCTAAATTTGATCAATAATATTTTATTATTCTCCATTTTTTAGATTAACTCCATACTTTGCTATATAAAGGAGGGTTTTTTCATTCATTCCTCACCATGATCATTATCATCGTCAACATTATCATCATTTTATTGAGCTCCCATTTGAGTTCTTCACTTTGTTTGGTTTTTTCACATGGTTGAGAGATGGAATTCTATTTTTGAAGCATCAAGGACATCAAAGGACCCATCCCATGAAGGGGGAATTACAGACCAATCTATAGATCTCTTTCACCAAGTGTTATCAATAAAGATGTATTCATTTAAAATTTTCTTTCCAATTGGGTTATATTCTAGATACATTATTTTGTTGCTATTTGTTTTGAATCTTGTTTTCTTTTACTGCATATTTTCCATTTGTATTGCAAATCTAGAATAATAGCAACCATCAAATTGTTGTTAGCGTCACTTGTCACCTAGTGACTTAAGTGAGGATTTTTGGTACACCTTCCAGGAATTTTCACACTAATACCACAAAGCAACTGGCCCTAAGATAGAAATACCAGACATAACAAAGCCACTAAAGACCAAGAAGGTGAACATAGGATTATAAAAGGAACCCAAGTTTGCAACAATTGGAGACTATTGGGATGAGGAGACAGTCAATAAAGTTATAGATTTACTTCATGAATATCAAGAATTGTTTCCCACCAAGTTTTCAGAGATGAAGGGTATAATAGGAGACCTAGGAGTCATGAATATTCCCCTTAAGCCTGATGCAAATATTATCAAAGAAAGACCTTACATACTAAACCCAAAATATAAGGAGAAAGTGAAAGTACAACTTGATAAGATGATAATAGCAAGAATTATTGAACTAGTACAAGAATTAGAATGGATGAGTCCTTTTGTGGTGCAAGAGAAGAAGACTCAAGGAGAGATTAGGATTTGTGTTGATCTAAGAAAGTTGAATGATGCATGTTTACATGACCTCTTCCATACCCCTTTCACAGATGAAGTGCTAGACAATGTAGGAGGATAAGAAGCTTACTTATTTACAGATGGATTCTTAGGTTATCATTAGATTAAGATTGCACCTAAAGATCGATATAAGACCACATTTGCTATAGAATGGGGCTCATATCAATACACAGTAATGCCTTTTGGATTCAAAAATGTCCTTGCTATATTTTCTAGGGTGGTAGTTGCATCTTTTAAGGAATACATCCACAAGTTTTTAGAGATATATTTTGATTATTGCATAGTATTTGGATTGTTTAGAAAACATGTTGGAAGTTTAAGACTTATGATCGACGCATGTAGACAATATCAGATCTCTTTGAACCTAAAGAAGTGCATATTTTGTGTACATTTCAGCATATTGTTGGTACATATTGTATGTAAGCAAGGACTAATTGTGGACCCTGCTAAGATTGCTATCATTGTGAACTTGCATCCACCTAAGATAGTAAGAAAACTTCACACTACATTGGTACATATTGGGTATTATAGGAAGTTCATCAAGAGTTATGCTCAGATCACTGTGCCTATGGAGAAGTTGTTGAAGAAGGATGCAACTTTTCAGTGGAATGAAGAATGTCAGAAGAGCCTCGACATATTAAAAGAAAAAATGGTAGTTGCACTTATACTAGTTTTCCCTGATTGGAATAAGGAATTCCATGTCCATGTGGATGCCTCTTGTATAACTTTGAGAGTGGAACTGGCACAACTTGGTGTAGGAGAGATTGATCATCCTATAAATTTTGCAAGTAGAAAGTTATCTAAAGTAGAAAATAATTACACCACTACAAAAAGGGAAGGACTGGGCATATTATATGCTTTGCGAAAGTTTAGACACTATTTTTTGGGGCCACACTTTAAAATGTTTATAGATCATTCCGCACTGAATTATTTGGTTAATAAACCCGTCTTAGGAGGAAATATTTGCAGATGGATACTGTTATTCCAAGAATATGACTTTGAGATAATTGTTAAACCAGGGAGAATGAATGCAGGACCTGATCATCTGTCAAGACTATAAATAGGGGAAGAACCAACTAATATAGAGGATAATCTCCCTAAGGTGCATTTATTTGCCATGAGAGTGGTAGATGACCATTTCATAGATATCATTTAGTTTTTTACCATAGGAATGGCTCCTTCAGAGTATACTACACAACAAAAGAAAGAATCAGTGGCTAAGGAAACTAACTTTTCATTAATAGCAATATAGTTATATAAGATGGGACCAAATCATATACTACACAGATATGTTATTGAACATGAAAGACAGATGATTCTAGCAGAGGCTCATGGGGGCGTAGTTGGTGGACACTTTTGAAATTTCTAAGTATTACCCATTAGAGATTTTATCTGTATTCTCTGGTTTGTTTCACCTACTTGTTTAATTACTAACAAGTTATTTAACCATATAAATACTAAAATAAACATAATACAGTCACAACCATCTATAGATCAACAACTAAAACAATAGGCAAACACACAAGTGACACCATTATTTTTGGACAATCGTCCTCGGAAAAAACCAATGCGGGAAAACTGGTGCAACAATACTGAGGCTTTTTATTATTAAGAAGATTTTTTTAGTACACTAGGTGCCAAAATGGCTCACCTGACAGAGATAAAAGATTTGGCAGTAATACCTCTCTTTTGAAGCAAATATTCTGAAAGTCCACCCCATGAAACCTTCTCCAGCACAATTTGAAGCACTTTGTCAGCCCTCCTGGCCTCTGGGTCAGCCTAAAACCCTTTGCATCAGCCATTTGAGGCTCTATGCAACCTCTCTGGCCCTCTACGTCACTCCTGCAGCCTCTGCATGGATGATGCAGGCCCTTCTGGCCTCTACGAGGTCCTTTCTAGCCTCTGCGCAACTCCCTCTGGTTTGTGTCTACCTCTTTGCTTCTGTGGTGGTCTTACGACACTATCTCTACCTTGTACTCACTTCCCCTCACTGTAACTCTGATCACTGATTCGATTTCTCTTAGCAAACACAACTCTAGAAAAGCGAATGATTGATCACTCTGATGTACCTCCAACTGACCCTCAAGTCTCCTCTTATACTTTTTCTGTTGAGCCTTCAACAATCGAGATTACATCTCTAATCAATGGCTAAGATTATATTTGGCTTGATTTATATCATTTAGAACCTTCTAACCCAGTTTTAAATTAATACCCATTAATATTTTTATTTTCCTAGACTTAGGAACCCATTAAAAATATTAATTATTTTATTATCTCCTTCACCAGGTAGAATTTCCCCAAACTATTCTGGGTCTTGTATATCTCATGTTCTTTAGCCTCTCCACCAATTTTCATGGTTATATCACATACGATGCTACCCCAAATAAACACTCCCTCTTAGCAAGGACTATGCTCTAGTAATACTCCACACTGAGAATCACCCTGATTATACGACTCGGTACCTCTGCTGATGCTAGGCCTCCCAACCCAACATCCTCTGCATTGATGCATCTTGTACTGTTGCCCATGGCTCTTCCACTTCCATTGCTACATCTGTATGGAAAATGCCTCTGCATTTGTGCTGTTGTTGGTCCTTTCTCCCAACACTGCATCTGCACTGCAGTTCTCTCTCATCATGCTGCATTGTGCTATTGCTACTGCTACTGCACTCCAACTCAGTTACTGAGAAGTAAGTAGCTGATCCATCCAACTACTAACATCCTTGTTAGGCTAGAAACCCTCACAATGTTGAAGCTCTCTTTGCCGCTATCCTATGCTCCCTCTGCTGCCTCTGCACTGCTACAACACCTCTGTGCCTCCCGCACTGCTGCAAGCCTCTTTGTGCCAACATGCACTGCTGTAATCTCCTTTATGCCTCTCACACTACTACAATCCTCTCTGCACCGCTAGGGACTACTACAATCTAACACTCTTTGCCGCTTCATCTGCATCCACTTCTACCCACATTCACCATCCCGCTACTCTCACTTTGGGGCTCCCGTAGCCAGGTATAATCCAAAAGCTTGGGTACCTCAAGGATCCTGTCCTTCATCACTTGTAGTCCATGAGTGCTCATGAACCTGATGTCTCCCCAAGGATCCTGCCCCTCAAGGAACCTTCTTCTCTAGAGGTACATGAGAACTCATGACACAATCATCATCCTCCTCTACCTCCTTTTCCACCTTCGTTAGCGCTACCTTGGAGTCAAACATCTCTCCCTTATTCTTCTTCCTCAAGCATTGGTTCCCATAATGACCCAATTCCCCACAGTTGAAGCACTTTATCTTGGAGAGGTCATTTTTCTTCCTCGTCTCCTACTTCCCTACAGATGTCAGAGCTGCATCTCTTCCTCCTCTTTCTTGACCCAGGATCCTTTGCTACTACTTCCCATCTTGGTTAGCCGTCTAATCTCTTCTTGGCGAAGAGCTACCCACAATTCTTCCCAATCTGGAAGATTCACTCTACCCAAAATGCTTTGGACGAATGTCTCCCACTCCTCGGAGATTGCGTTTAGGGTGCTCCTCTCCATCAACTCCTGATCCAGCTTGGCTCCTATGGAAGTCAGTTGGTCCCGAATCTCTTGCAACCTGTTGAAGAAGTGATCTACCTGATTCCACTTCTGCATTTGGTACGACTGCAGCTGATTCTCTAGTATCATCTTCCTCTACACAGAAGTGCCTTGATACAATGTCTTCAAGGTATCCCACATTTCCTTTGTTATATACCTAGGGGAGTAATATGGGGTACCGAGGGAGGTACCCAAGGTAATAATTTAATAATGGGATGGGCCATAGTAATAAATAAGGTGGTTAACCCATGTCATGTAAGGGACCACAAGTAGTTAATAATAATGTAAGGGGCCCATGGTATTAGTTGATGGTATGAGGAAACATGGTAATGATGCATGGTATTGTATGTATGAGGCCTATATAGAGGCTAGAGACTCCACATGGAGAGATATGAAGAGAAGTATTCTTGCATGAACAAGCATATGGCTTGTGGAGTGTTCTCCTTCCTTAAGGAGTGAATGTATGGTGTTGCCCTACCATAAGGGTTTGACATTAATAAAGAGAAGCATTCTATCTATTTTTATCTTGTTATTCTTGGGTTTATTAATATTCTCAAATATTTCTGGGTTAGATCTACAACAAGTGGTATCAGAGCACTTTCTTGGGCACAAAAGTGGAGAAATTTTTTACTTTTTGCAGGATTTCAAGGGCGGCGAGTTTGCAGATCAGATATGTACGTTTTGGCTCAAGATCTACAAAATATGATTGTATATCTGTATTCTTTGTGAAAAAATAGCCTATTTCAAAAAAAAAATCGGTCAAATCGGAGTTCGGATGAAGGAGATATCGCTGATTTAAAAATCAGTGGGGTTGCAGAAAATTTTCAAGGCAGCGAGTTTGTGGTGCAGATCTAGACGTCCTGGTGCAAGATCTGCAAAATATAATTGTAGATCTGGATTCTATGTGAAAAAATACCCAATTTCAAAAAAACAATCAATCGAATCGGAGTCCGGATGAGGGAGATATCGCTGATTTAAAATCAGCTCTTTTTTGTAGAAACTTTGGGTGACGGCGGGAAAGTAGCAGCGCAGATCTGAAATTTTATTGCCTGGATCAGGATTTCTATCACATGGGTAGATACAGAATGATTGTTCCATTTCTAAAAACAGGTCATAATAGGGATTCTGAGCAATATTGACTAAACTGTGACAATTTCAAATTTTAGCCAAGTAAGTGAATTTTTTCAAACCTTCATGGCTTCTAGCAAGGAATTTTTTACAGGGAATGATAGTGGTATGACTATTGAAGAAATCATAAAGGGAAAAAAGCGTATATATGGGACACTTTGGAGGGATTCAGTGTGGTTTAGTCTCAATGATGAGGCTGCCAAATGGTGGTACTCACTTGACAAAACACAGTTAACCAAACTTTCAGATGCAGAATTTGAAAAATTACTTTTAGACAGATGGTCTCATGCCAGAAAACAAGATAAGGAGAAACATGTGGGTATATCATTATTACAGGTTCATGGATTGATTCAAAAAGAGAAGATCATTGTTTCTATAAATCCTAGTTGCAAGCATAATTTCATCAATGTTAATTTGGCAAAAAAATTGCAAGTTCCAACAAAAAACATTGAAAACACACAAGTGGATGATGAGGATGTCCAAGTGTATAAGGATTTGAAGATTTCTATGGATAAGTATGTGTTGCATGGTGATTTTTATACTTCAGAGATAGATAATTTGGATGTTGTTTTGGGATACCCGTGGATGGAATCAGTGGGTACTATAAATATTAATGTGCAGAAGAAATTCCTGAAGCTCTGGTATAAAAAGAAGAAAATTACATTACAGGATATTTCCATCAATAAACAGGTAGAGTCCACAGAGGTTGACGCAGAAGATGTTCTAGGGACTGACATATTAGATGATGAGCATTTGATGGTCGACAATCAAACACAAACAGAGGCTGAAGCCGAAGAGGTAACAGGTGCTGACACATCTGATGAGGGTTCAGTGGTTGAAGTCATATTGGAAAAGAAGACACCACAACAGGCACCACAGCAGGGTGAATTAAAGAAAAAGACATCATGGGTTAAAACTTCAACATATCATCACCCACATCACCCGCAAGAAAATAACCAACAATATGGCAACCAATTAGCCACAAGGACAACAACCCCCGTATGACGGATAGCGAGGAGCGACGATCCACCTACTACACATCAACACAGAAGAGCTACCACGGTCAACTTCCATCTCAAGCGAGCGAGGTGCTAGCGAGATCGAGGATTCACCTTTCTCTTGGATGGCTAGATGCACGTGCATGGTACCAGTGGACTACTCTTTTGAGTAGATCTTATTATTTGTGTTCTTCCCATGTTTCGGGGACGAAACATGCTAAAGGGGGTGGAATGTTATATACCTAGGGGGGGTAATATGGGGTACCGAGGGAGGTACCCAAGGTAATAATGTAATAATGGGATGGGCCATAGTAATAAAAAAGGGGGTTAACCCATATCATGTAAGGGACCACAAGTAGTTAATAATAATGTAAGGGGCCCATGGTATTAGTTGATGGTATGAGGAAACCATGGTAATGATGCATGGTATTGTATGTATGAGGCCTATATAGAGGCTAGAGACTCCACATGGAGAGATATGAAGAGAAGTATTCTTGCATGAACAAGCATATGGCTTGTGGAGTGTTCTCCTTCCTTAAGGAGTGAATGTATGGTGTTGCCCTACCATAAGGGTTTGACATTAATAAAGAGAAGCATTCTATCTATTTTTATCTTGTTATTCTTGGGTTTATTAATATTCTCAAATATTTCTGGGTTAGATCTACAACATCCTTTGCCGTCTCCTTCTCGGCAATATGTTGGATCACATGATCCTTGAATCCATCAAGGATTATGCATTTCGCCTTGGCCATCACATCCTCATACCTTTCATTCTTAGCTGGGTCAACTGGGATAGCCATGGTTCTCAAGGCGAAGGCCTTGATGTGATGTCTATCTAGAACGGACATGATCCTGGCCTTCTAGAAGATAAATTTGGATGCCCCATCCAGCCTGTCCTGATCCCTCAATCCATTCATGGCCATCTCTTTGCTCTTCTTTTCAACTCCTATGAGTCTCTACTTCCCTCTTGGAACTGTTCAACACCCTCTGAGTTGCTACTTCCCTCATAAAATTTTTCTACTAGACTCCCTCTGAGTCTCGATTTCCCTCCTGGAAATCTGCCTGACAACCGTCGAATCACACCTCTCCGATCTCCTATACACCTACAACACTGATCTATATTTCTTGGCTAGAAATCCACCTAGGTAGTGACTCCCTCTACCTTGGTTTTGCCCTGTTAGGTACTATTATGTCTTGGTAGCAACAACACCCCACCAGCTTCACTCCCCGCAATATACCCATATCTTCCTATGCCCGAGCAACTGAAGGACTGAGCCTCTAGGCTCTGCACAATATTGGGAATGTTGATTTTCTCCCTTGGCCAACTGCGTCAACCCTCCTAGTCTCTGCGTGGATCTTCATGAGCCTCTTCTACCTTCTTTTGTCTTTGCGCTGGCCTCTCTCTAGATCAAACTAATGATGCAAGCCCTCTGCGTCGACCCTTCTCTACTGCTTTCTACCTCAGAACAAATTCTGTCACTCGAGAGAGATATTTCTGCTGCAAATTCTTCGATTTAGCTGGCGCCTTCATATCTCCTTTGATCTGCAACCCTCTGATACCATGTTGAAATTTCTAAGTATTACCCGTTAGAAATTTTATCTGTATTCTCTAGTTTGTTTCACCTACTTTTTTAATTACTAACAAGTTATTTAACCCTATAAATACTGAAATAAACACAATAGAGTCTCAACCATCTACAGATCAACAATTGAAAGAAATAGACAAACACATAAGTGACACCGTTATTTTTGGACAATCATCCTCGAAAATACCCAATGTGGGAAAATCTGTGCAATAGTTATAAGGGTTTTTATTATTAAGTAGCTTCTCTGAGTACATTGGGTGCCAAATTGGCTCACCTGACAAAGATAAAAAATTTGGCAGTAATACCTCTCTTCAGAAGCAGATATTCTGAAAGTCTGCCCCACGAAACCCTCTCCAACACAATCTAAAGCACTATGTCAGCCCTCCTAGCCTCTGCATCAACCTAAAACCCTCTGAGGCTCTATGCAACCTCTCTAGTCCTCTATGTCATTCCTGCAGCCTTTGCGTAGATGTCGTAGGCCCTTCTAGCCTCTTCGCAGTCCCTTCTGGCCTCTGTGTGGCTCCCTCTTGCTCTAGGTCTGCCTCTCTGCTTCTGCACTGGTCTTCTAGCACTATATCTGTGTCTCTGCCTTATACTCACTGCCCCTTGTTGCAACTCTGATCACTGATTCAATTTCTCTTAGCAAACCCCGCTCTAGAAAATCGAATGTTTGATCACTCTAGTGCACCTCGAACTGACCCTCAAGCCTCCTCTTGTACTTTTTCTATTGAGTCTTCAAGGTTGAGATTACATCTCTCATCAATGGATAAGATTAGATTTGGCTTGATCCATGTCATTTAGAACCTTCTAACTGAGTTTTATATTAATACCCATTAATAATTTTATTTTCCTAAGTTTAGACTTAGGAACCCATTAAAAAAATAATTATTTTAATATCTCCTTCATTGGGTAGAATTTCCCCAAACCATATCTGGGTTTTGGAGATCTCATGTGCTTTAGCCTCTTCACCAATTTTCATGGCTAGAGCACATCCGATGCTAGCCCAAATCAACAAACACTATGCAGGAAAAGCTACTGCGCAGAAGATTTTGAGAGCAAGATTGTGGTGGCCTACACTACATAGAGATGCGAAGGAGTACTGCGGAGCATGTGATGTGTGTCAAAGAACAGGGAAGCCTTCCAGAAGAGATGAGATGTCATTGGTACCAAAGGTTACATTACAGGCCTTTGATAAGTGGGCCATTGATTTTGTTGGACTCATCAACCCACCCGGAAAGAGGACTGGTGCAAGGTACATAATTACAACGACTGATTACTTGAAAAGATAGGCCAAAGGACAACTAGTAAAGGACTGCATCATAGAGACTATTATGAAGTTTATTTTTTAGTACATATTGTCGAGATTTGGATGCCAAAAGATTTTTATGAGTGACCAAAGTTCACACTTCCTAAATAAGACTATCAAAGCATTGAATGAGGAGTTCTAAGTTTATCATCAGAAGAGTACCCCTTATCACCCTTAGGCCAATGGAATAGTAAAATTATTTAATAATATTTTGGAGAATGCACTTACTAAGGTATGAAATGCAAATAGAGATGACTGGGACCTTAGAATTCCAGCAGTGTTATGGGCTTATAGAACCACATGTAAAAAGTTAACAGGTCAGACACCCTTTAGGTTAGTTTATGGGCAAGAAGTTGTGATGTCCATGGAGTACATCGTGCCTAGCTTGAGAATTGCAACTTTTACAGATATGGTATATCCTAATATAATGGAGGAAAGAATGTTGTAGTTGCTTGCTTTGGAGGAAGATAGATTTATAGCAAGATTCCATCAGCAGGTATAGAAAGCAAGAGAAAAGGCTTGACATGATAGGAATATTAAGAAAAAAAGGTTCCAGGTAGGAGACCTTGTTCTCCTTTATGACAGTAAGCTTGTAAAATTTCCAGAAACACTCAGTATTAAGTATTGGGGGTTTTCGCAGTGCATTATATTAGATATCATTTTCTGGGATTCAACTGTGTTAAGTAATTCATTCATCTATGACCATTTCCATGAGAGGTAGTCATAACTAACTAATTTCTCATGTTTTTTGAATAGTTCACTTAGCACCATTTCCATGAGAGGTAATCGTAACTAACTAATTTCTCATGTTTTTTGAATAGTCTAGGGGTGAAGAAGTGGGATTGAAACTAGTGAAATAAATCACATAGCGTCAATCATCACTTCTTGGACTTGCACTTGGTAACTAGGACTTCTTGGGAGGTCACCCATCCTAGATCGCCTCTGGCTCAAGCATGCTTAACTGTGGAGTTTTCCCCACAATCAAGCCCACTTAGCTTGCTACCCCATTTGCAAAACCTTAGCAAGTATTGTGCCTCATGAATCATTCAAGTAGAGTTCCCTTCACTCTTTTGAATTAAGTATTGGGGGTTTTCACAGTGCATTATATTAGATATCATCTTTTGGGATTCAACTGCGTTAAGTAAGTCATTCATCTATGACCATTTCCATGGGAGGTAGTCGTAACTAACTAATTTCTCATGTTTTTTGAATAGTCCACTTAGCACTCATTGCATTAGGTGATTCTCACAGGGGTGAAGAAGTGGGATTGAAACTAGTGAAATAAATCACATAGTGTCAATCATCACTTTCGAGGCTTTCCAGGAAGTCTTGGTTATAGGCTGCAATCCCTAGAAGTGATGATTGATGCTATGTGATTTATTTCACTAGTTTCAATCCCACTTCTTCACCCCTGTGAGCATCACCTGGTGTAATGAGTGCTAAGTGGAGTATTAAAAAACATGAGAAATTAGTTAGCTACAACTACCTCTCATGGAAATGGTCATAGATGGATGACTTACTTAACATAGTTGAATCCCAAAAAATGATATCTAATATAAATCACTATGAAAACCCCCAATACTTAATTCAAAAGAGTGAAGGGAACTCTACTTGAATGATTCATGAGGCACAATACTTGTTAAGGTTTTACAAATGGGGTAGCAAGCTAAGTGGGCTTGATTGTGGGGAAAACTCCACAGTTAAGCACGCTTGAGCTAAGGTGATCTGGGATGGGTGACCTCTCAGAATTCTTGGTTACCAGATGCAAGCCCTGAAAGTGATGATTGATGCTATCTAATTTATTTCACTAGTTTCAATCCCACTTCTTCACCCTTGTGAGAATCACCTGATGCAATGAGTGCTAAGTGGACTATTCAAAAAACATGAGAAACTAGTCAGTTACGACTACCTCCCATGGAAATGGTCATATATGAATGACTTACTTAACACAGTTGAATCCCAAAAAATGATATCTAAAAATCAAGATGCATTGGTTGGGCCCATACATTATCAAGCATATTACAATGGGGGCACAGTTCAATTAGAAAATTTAAATGGAGAATCGGTTCAAGGAAGAGTAAATGGTAGCAGGTTGAAGTTGTACAGGCACAACCCTACCCCTACAACTTTTCTTTGAAAAAAAGGAGAAAAATCTTAGTGCCAACTGCAGTTGAAAGTGGGCATTGGACTATAAACTACGTTGCAGAGAGAGCTTTGACGTAGGAGTCTCCATGTAAGAGGGGTTGCTCACTGCAATATGGGATATGTTGAAGTTCACCATAAAAATATGACAGTTAAAAAGGAAATTTGTCGTTGAAACATGTGCAAATATGCATTTATGAGGTTAGATTGACTGGATCTAGTGATAGATATGCAATTAATGAACACAATCTGAGCTAATGATGTGGTTAGAAATTCATATTTGTTATATAAAGTCGTGTCCCACCCTGATTTGGCACTTTGTTGTCTTGAGAGTTAAAATATTGATATTGCGAAGAAGTTGCAGAAATTTTTACATGGATGCCCTGATGCTTGAAGAATATATTCATATATTTAGTGAGAAGGGCTTATACAAAATCATGGAAGCAACATTAGTTGATATGTCTGTAACAAAATCACCACCTGCAATAGCATCATCACACATGTAGTGGAATCCTCACGAAAGAAAATGACCGGAGAGCAAATAATGAAGAACAAACATGAAAAGAGACCTATTGAGCCTCAGAGAGAGCCTAAACAAGTGAGAGATAGTGAGGAAGAAGCAGAGCAAGGGAAAGCAGAAACAGATGGTGCAACATTTCTTTCGCCTCTCCCACCGTATATTCCACTAAGAAAAATATATGCAAAATCAGCGAAGAGTTGAAGGACGTGAAGTATGGAACCTTCACACCTTTATTACCGGAGTCAGTGCGATTTACTTGAGAAACCTTTGGAAAGATTCTGCAGTTGAATTTCATGAACTATGATTTCAATGAAAGAAAGAAATATCTGCAATTCAAACCAGACAGATACTTAATGCAAGTACAGTACCCTGAGAGTGGTGTGACAAGGTTCGAACCGCAGCAGTGGGCGGCTGGATTGGCGCAGTCGATCTTGATAAATATGTTGAATGTGTTACACTTCAGCAGAAGCCCATGGAGCACAACTTGTGTGCGATAACTTCTCGTGATGGTACATGACAGATTCCTGTACACGGGGAAGAGGATCCCTATCGACCCAATCATAATATGGACCAATCACAAGACTACCTTATCAAGGGAATAACCCTGTAGAAGAGTTTGTTAGGAAAGATCAGGACAGAGCCAAAGTAGAAAACATGAAGAAAAAGTTTGGATTGACAAAAGGGAAGCGAGATTATGATATCAACTCGATTAGTGACCAAGGAGTTCACTTCAAAACACATATATTGATTGGAAAAATCATGAGGAAGTGTCAGGCTAATGAAGTCCCTGCACCGGTAGTTTCATTAGCTATGTAGTGCGCTAATGGGGTTCAATATAATTGGACCACAGAAGACAATCATAAAATCAATCGATCCAGATCAATGTTATGGGTAAATTATTGTGATATATAATTTGGTAGAGAAGACGAGGCTTTGCAGCTGAGTGTGCAAAGGCTTGAGTCTACAGCTAAGTGCAAAAATACTGCGTTTGTTGTTACAACGTCTGTTGTTACAACATCTGTTATTATAAGATCCACTGTAATGGTCATTATTTCAGTAGTTTCAATAGTAGAAGTTGTTACCTGTGTTCATGCTTCTCAATCCATTGTTACATGTTTTTGTGCTTCTAAATTTGTTTTCTTGATCCCCCAAGTGTTGGTGTAGCGTTGGGTGTCAAAAATACCTCTTTGGTTGCCCACTTTCAAGCTTTGACAAGAAACTTGAAATATATTTATACCTCCTCAATTTTCTCCTCAATGTGCTACATCTCCTTCAAGGTTGTAGATTGAGCTGCTTTGCCAACATATGATCCATAAACAGTAGGAATATGGGCTATTTATCTCATCAACATGGATCATTGTGAAAATAAATATAAAACAAAAAATGATGTCTCTAAAACTCAATGATTATTTCCAATGCAATTCATTAATAAGTTGTCAATGCAATTCATTCACAAAACTAGAACTTTGTCAAGTTGATTTCAAGGATACTTTATTAGACCAAGTGAGTTAAAATCCTAGCCATGAGGCATTGTTGTAATTCATGTAACCAATGCTCAACCTTCAAATTGTATACAATTGACCAAAAGAAAAAATTGGTGTATTCAATGCTCTTAATCAAAAAAGGGGATAATTGACTTGTTGGCTTGGTTTGGGCTAACCCAATTTCAATATGTATTGTGCACCAACAAAACCCTCAATCACTGGCCCTCTCAGAAATGACCTACAAGAAGATCACAGTCTCACCTGAAGTAACTATGGGAGGATGAAAAACTAGGTTTTTGCAGCCTTGAAGGACTAGAAGATGTGGTATTATTATGTTATATTGTTATTGACATTTATAAGTCACTTTGCCTCATTAGATTAATTACTTAAACATGTGATATAAAACCATAAACCATCACTGTTCTGAAATAAAATGGCACTGTAATAACTACTACTCTACAACGAATAATAAGAAAATATACACATCAAACGCCAAATTACCATGGTTCACTCTAGTGTAGTGCTACGTCCACAAGAATTGTTTCTTAATATAATAAACCTTTGAACAAAAAATAGTTCTTGACCTACACACTTATAATAATGACCATTACAGTGGATCTTATAATAACAGATGTTGTAACAACAGACGTTGTAACAACAAACGCAGTAATAATTGAGGGGGTAGAAAGCCATTTCATATTGCTTATCAAATCTTGAAAGTGGGCAACCAAAGAGGTGTTTCTACCACCCAAACACTACACTAGCACTTGGGGTGTTGTAACATTTACTTGTTACATTGAAAATTTCAAAATTTTGATTAAAATTTCAAAAAAAATAAAATTATTGCACTTTATAATAGTTTGCATCCAAATATATAATGTTGCAATATATTATTTTATTTTATTTTAATAAATAAAATGTCAAAGAACTGCACACTAAATATAATGCATTTTCTATTGGCAACGGTTGGCGTTTTGATGATCGGTGACTCTTGTTCCACTGCCCGACCCCCCTACTTGGTTGACATTTAACGGGGGGGGGGGGGGCGCGCAAAAAGTTTTTTTCCAAAACAAATTTTGCAACGTGGAAGACATATGAATTGTGCACCCCTCCCCCCCCACTCACTACCAATTACTGCCTACCCCCAGCGCAAAAAACCATTCTTGATTTTCGGTAATGAATATCACCCGCCACAATTTTATTAACCATTTTCCACTTAATTCTGAATATTGTTTTCCATTTAATTCTAAATATGCCCCTTATCAGAATTTTCATTCCATTGTGTTCTCACTCTCGTTCATAGTTTAATCACTCTCGCCTTTGTCTTTCCCCTCTCACCTTTCCTTCAATCGTCAAACACAGAATCAAAGTGTGGAATTACAGAAAGCCCTTAGCGACAATTCAAAAATACAACATACGTACATTATACATGTAATTCTTCTCCTTTCTACATGTTGATAGTTAAAAATGAGTTCAACTAAAGGAAATTAGTCTCAGGTTCAATTTGAACCCTACCAAAAATTGATGATTTACCCTTAGTTGATAGGGAAAGTAGAATAGAAGATACAAACTCAGAGTTTGACCTATATGAATTGCAGAATTGGGCTTCCCAAAAGTTAAGATAATAGTGACGAGTTTTCTTTGTGGGAGTCCTTTTTACCCTAGTTTATATTTCCTCAAACTCATCCTTTTCTGGAATTTGTAATATGGTGTGTGACATGGACTTACTGAATGAAAAAACCGTAATTGATCAAAATGATAAAACCCTATTTTTTGTAATTCTGAGTCCATTTTAAAAACCATGTGCATATATTTTCCCAACTCTTTGGACCCATTATCTAATGAAATTATCTTGGAAATATATCAAAAGATAACTTTTGAAATAAGAGTGGCTATTTTTGAATTATTCATGCATGAAGGGACTAGTATTCCCACTCACAATATGCCTTACCCTTCAACAATGTTTCCAAAATTTTCAAGACAAATCATATCTATTTTGTGTTATATTTTAGGGTATTAGAGAAAGTGGATGAAGTATTTCTAGCTTTTTTGTCAAATTTTTGTCCAGATAAGAAACCACAAATCTTATTCAATTTCAGCCAGTTTTTATCTGAGGCCATTCATGACCAGTTTCTTAAATTTGGAGTTGAAAAAGATTTTAAATATCAATCAGTGTTGGTGTATTTGTTTTTGTATTATCAGTCAGATGGATTACCAATACAATTTCAAAATAAGGGTCTTCAAGTGAATCAATGGTCTGTTATTCATTGGACGCCCTTGGTCAGAAGGAATTCTGAAGAATTTTCCTTCATTGATTCTGTGAACAAGTTTCTACACTTTATTGACTAGTGATAGTACTCCTAGAATTCCACCTGAAATCAAAGGATTATGCATCTTAGTCAACAAAAAAGGCTTGGTGATTGGTACTTATATTAAAATTTTACATAAATTAGATTGCATGAGTGTGAACTTCTACCCTATCAGTTTCCAGTTATTTTGCCTATGTGTCTTTTTGCGCTTGAATTCATCAGATGAAGCCTTAATGTAGATTAAGTGAATTTTTCACCTAGAAGGAAACAAACCTTGTTTAAACTGAAGGCATAGGTAGGGTCATTTATATTTAATCATAGGTTAGCAGACAAAGAGGTGGAACAATTATTAGCACAAATGAAGTTTAAATTGGGGGTTACTTAGCCATATGACCCCATTGAGAGAATTTCAGCCATCAAAGTTCAACATAAATTCCCACCTTATTTTCATGTGTCCAAGCCTGAGATAGAGAAGTTTTCTAATAAGTACACCTAGGAGGAAAACACTTTGCAGGAAGTGGAAAAAGAACACACTGTGGAGTAGCCAATATGACAGAAAATTTTCGTTACACCTCCAACGAAAAAAAAATAACTTAATAGGACAGATGAAAGATTATTAGATTCATAAATGGAATAGTTCAGAGTATACAAGAGAAAGAAGACAAACAATATGGAGGGAATGATATCAGAAACTATCTCATCCGACTTTTCTTCTCCAGTTACTATTGTTTTAGGTGAGCCTGTTTCAGAATGCAAGAATTGGATCCAGGGACAGAACAATATTCTCCTTCTTCTTCTACAAAAAACATCTTTTTTGAGTTTTTGGAAATGAAGAAAAATAATGAGGTTTTGAAGGAAATAACTTATACCAAGTTATGGAAGCAAACTTCTCCCAATAAAAACAGGCCGCTTTCAGTTCTTTATACTAAAAAAGAATAATTTAAGTTAACATTTCTTGAACCTAAATTTTTTGCTCCTAGAGTTGCCGAAGATTATAAGAATTTTGTTTTATCTTTCAATACTAAGAATATCCATTCTACAAATCAAATTGGTATGCATAGACAAACTGGCGAGATCATCTATTCCTCTCTCATTAGTTCTGCTTCAAATGTATCAAAATTGCAGAATTATTTAAATAATACTATTGCGGAACTTAAAATGGAAAAGGCGACTTCTCTGGCAAAGGATGTTAGGATCAAATCATTAAAAGACCTTGTAATTAAATTAGGTTTGGATCCAAAAAATGTGGATTCATCTCAAGAGATTTTTAAGAAGAAAAATGAATATATTCAGACACTTAGAAGTTAATTGAAGTTTCCCACAACAGAGCATCCCCAAACACAAGAAATTGGGGAATTAAAGAAGAAGGAGTAAATTATGTTATCCTACATAATTGAACCAAACTCACAGATTCAGAAAATGCAAGAAAGGATGGAAGAATTGTTAAAAGAGAAGGCCCAAACTGATAGTGTAGTAATTCCAGCAACAGAATCAGGTTCCATAGAAATTCTATCACATGCATTATCTCCTCTTAAACTAAAGGATGTTGAGATTGGAATATTGAAATAAAAATTGGACAAAGTTGAGATGAACAAAAGTGAATCATACAATGCCTTAGTTGAGGAAATAAGGAAAAAGGAAAATTTGCAAAAGAAATTAGAACAATATTTGAGCGGTTCGAACAATATTCAATGTTTATCACAGGCCAAAGAACAAATTTGGATAGATTTATGTCATTTTTGTCTGATATTTGGAATTGAAAGAGCCAAAGAAGTTATTAATGAAATCAAAATACAATTGGGAAATCAACCTAGACAAGCAAGTCAGATAATAAAATCTCTAAAGACAAGGTCTAGAGAAGAACTTTAAGAACTAGGAATTGTAGATAGAACAAAATCAGTTATTCAGACTAGAAAAGTTCTCATGAAGAAAACTATGATGTTGAAGACAAAGGAAAAGTGTGAAAATATTCTAGTGCAAATCAATAAATTCTACAGAAAAAAATATATTCTGCAAGAGAGAGGTCTTCCATATTTTAAGATTTTATATGGCTAGATAGTAATAGAAGACCAATATGAAAGATTGTTGAAGAGAGAAGTAGGGGATAAGATAAAGTTTGTTGTAATCAAGGGAGAGATTAGCGTTCATAATCTACTTCAAATGTTAGTTGATGACCTTTCCATCTGCTATGAAATCAAAGACTTGTTCATAGTAAAACCTTCTTATGAGAAGTATACTGATGCAAATTAATCGTATAGACAGATGATGGATATCAATTACCTAACAAATGAAGAATGGGAGTAATTGTTCAAATTTGTTCAATAAATTCATCTTATCAATGCAATATATTAGCAACATATCACAAGTATTAAGCATTTCGAGCAACAAGAACAGAGCCATTTCAAATACATTGAACCAGAATGCAGAAATCAAGCATAGTTGTAGACAGTTTTGGAGTAGTTTTCTATTTTTAGTTAAAATTAGTGTTGCAAACATCTCGATAACATCCCTATTTTATCTCGAAATCACGATTTTTTGGCCTAGTTGGTGTTTGTCATTTTTTACGAATATTTTGATGGTATCTTGATTTTGCCGATGTTCGCCAATTTTTAGTGATATTTTCTCGACTTTTATGATTTTTTAGTTTTCCATACCCTTGTCAATTTATCCCGATGTCGATGTTCACAACATTGGTTAAAATTTGTTTAAACATTGTCCAAATCTTTGGATAAAGAATACTTTGAATGTAAATCTTTTAAGAGATAGGATATTTTGCAAAGCACTCTATATATACCTTTTTCTTGAATAAGAAAGGTTTGATACCTATAGAAAGCTTTTGTAATATTATTGTAATACTTTCAACTTGGATATAATCAAAGGCCTCTGGTTTTCATTCATGACAACAATTGTGTACTTTCGAGTTCTTGTAATTTCATAGTCTGTTACCGTGTATATTTGAGAATATTATAGTACACTGGGAAGGGCTAGATTGAGTATCAACCTCCCTAACATCCCTCTGTAAAGTTATGTTCACAACAGAGTTATAAATTGAACAATCTATTTGATTTACTACCCAGAAATCTTTAGATTGTTTCTTCTACATTGTGCTTGGATATGTTTGTGTTGACTATAGAGGTTCAAGTGTTGTAATAGCAGATGTTGTAACAACATATTCCATAACAACATGTCAATGTTAAATCTACTGAAAATGCTATAACAGTTGATGTTGTAACACTCATTACTGTTGAAAATGTTGAAACTGCTGTAACATTTGATGTTATAACAATCTTTACTATTGAATCTACTGAAACAATGACTATTACAATGCGGATGTTCTAACAATAGATTTTGTAATACCAAGTGTTCTAACAATTGACGAGGTAGAAATTCATTTCATCTTGCTTGTCAAAGCTTGAAAGTGGTTGCCAAAGAGGTGTTTCTGCCACCCAACACTACACCTGCAATTGGGGAATCATGAAAGCAAATTGAGAAGCACAAACATAGGTAACAGTGGATTGAGAAGAATTTTTTTAATAATGGATGTTGTAGCAGTAAATGTTGTAATAAGAAATTCCATAACAGATGTTGTAACAAAAAGCCATTTTATATTTCTTTTCAAAGCTTGAAAGTGGGTAACCAAAGAGGTGTTTCTTAGTAACTTTGCATTTGTGTTATTCTTTTTCTGATACCTATGTAATAAAGCTGTTGGTTTCTTTCATTAACAGATTTATCAATGTTGTGTGAATAGTTGAGATACCTATTACTTTTATCTAAGAAACCTTAATGAGGCACTCTGTGGTCTTTGCATCTTATTTTATTTCATTTCATTCTCTCTACTGTAGATCTAATGCATAGGATTTTGTTTATCCCTATGCTTTAAACGCCAAATTTCTTTATGTTCTTATCTTCATACTACAACGTCAATTTTAAAGGTTGTAATCATAGATAAGTAATCTAGTTGAATTTATTCATTAACTTTTCCAAGAAATAGTTCACATTGCATCTATAGGTCTATCGTCACTTGTCCTAGTTGTCTGATTGTTTTAGGATTAATAATGTGCGATAGAGTTGAATAGTGAGTAAACTTGTGTTGTAATCTAGAATGTAGTAAGAATTATGTTTTGAAAAAACACCAAGTTGTGTGTTAACCATACTCCCCATAGGACTAAAAAAGGAAGCGTCCTATAGATTTTCAGGTCCTTTCTTTCAAACAAGGCCTTCAAAGTTCAAACATGCTCCAAAATAGGCCTACATCGTAAATGTTCCTATTATAATAACCATGTCCCTACATATCTACTTAATTCATTCAATATATATATATATATATAATATATATATATATATATATAATTTTATATATATATATATTATATATATATATATCACTACAATAAATGTTTTAGACCTCAATACACCCTTCATCCTACCATATGGAAAATAATTGCTAAGAAAAGTGATAAGACTCAAGGTCATCCCTAGTGCTAGCATTCATCTTCATTTCTTCTCTGGGGTTTACATCATAAACTCCAGGTATTCCTCTATTGCATCACACAAGCACTAAAACTCTCCATGGCAATGATACAGATGGAATAATGAGTATAGTTTAGATAAAGACATTATATTCACTCTATACAAAGTAGGTGAGGGAAGCCAACGTTGGTAAAGTGAACTAATTACACAAGCAATTTAATTTAGTGCAAAATATAAGGTCCCCAAGTGAAGTGCTCTCGCTCCAAGGTATACACGTTAAGAGACCAATCCTCGGGTGGTGCACTATCTAAGGATGGGTTTTAAGTGTCAAGTACTCTTCATCACAAAACTTCTTTCTTTCTAAGACAATCATCCCATGCTCCTCAACACATGTATCTTGAGTCCATAATCAATCCCATGTAATATGTTTTTTTTCTATGGATTATGTATTACATGGTCTTGCATCCCTCCTTTGGCCTATGGTTTCTTTCAAAGGAATTTATAAAGCAAATATTTATTTACAAGGACTTGATCATAGTGAATGGTCGGTGATTTATAAGGGTGCTATGACCAATGGGAGCACAAAAGAGCTCAAGTTACACATAAATAAACAACTCAACACAAGAAATGAAAATTGACATATTAACATAACAATATCCAAGTAAGTTATTGAAAGTCAACTAATGATAACAAAATCAGACCACTTTTTGTCTTGTATCATATAGAATTCCAATTGTGATGGATAATTGCCATATTATTGCTCTTGTCCAAAACATGGCAGATGGACAAGTTAAAGTAATTAATATCCAATCATTTACTTTTTTTCACAAAATTAAAAATATATACATAAAATTTCATATATTAAATATACTTACAAATTTGCATATTAAGGCTTCTGAACCTGTTTTTCCACTGTGGTGTGTGACACGATATTTAGAAAGCCTAGCCTTTGAGGCCTTGTCCTGAAACATACACCAATTCAATTTAATTATGCACCAGTAAAATAAAATAAGGTATTTAACAAATTTAAAATAATCTTTTGACTGTTCATCCATCCCTTTTCTCATGGTAACCTAAACCCTCATTAAAGGAGGTTCATCCTCTTCTTAGGAATCTGAAAATTCCTCCTCTTTGATCTATAAAAGGACTAGAGGGTTGAGGGATGAAGGAGGTTAGAATTCAGAGAATACAAACTTATGTTGTTAGTTTGAGATTGGAGAGCTTGTCATCTGAGGAGGATATTGAAGGCATTTGGGAGGGACCTCACGGCATCAAGGTGAAGGTTGTAAGGCTCCTCTTATCTTCTGGTTAATACAAATGACTACTTTCTCCCATTGATCTTGTCTTTTGTGAATGATGAATAGTTTACAATTGTTTATTGTGTTCATTAAGGAAAATTCAATTCCTAATTTCCTTGATCATTACGTTAAGTTGTTTGAATTATTATATCACATGTGCTTTTGATCCTTTTATGGTTTATGTTTGGATGTTCTATCAAGCATTGAAGAGTTGCATCAAGTCACACTAATGGATCTTCATCAGCATTTCGTGAAATGGTAAGAGGTCTATCCATTATCTAGACTACTTATAATTCAAACAAGTTCTACTTAGGGAAAGAGTCAGTTCATTTTTCATGATTGTTTCCACTCTTGTCCGCAAGAGGGATTGTATAGTGTGAAAAACTAGAGACCATACTAGGGAACACCTTTGTTCTTGTCTTTTTCCTTAGCCTTGCTCTCTGATTTTTCTGATTTATCCAAACCTGTGTCTTCATAAATAAATGGCCTTTTAGATCTGATTAGTTGATTCTTGAATTTTTTGATTTTTCTTTAGGTTTTCCTCCCTACGTTATTTTTGTTTGAACACAGACTGTAGCTTTGCGCTCCTTTTTCCATAGCAACTGAGCACATGCTCTCTGTTTTCTACTGGAAATCCGCGAAGGCCTTGAAAATTTTTGAAAGTTTCGTGCTAGCTTCAACCCAGACCTGAATTTGTATTTCTGAAAGTGTCATTCTATTTGTTTGGACTGTGTGTTGTCTTTTCTGAACTCAGTTGATTGCTTTGTTGATGATTTTTTAAATATTAGGTCTTCTTGAAAGATTACCTCAGGGTTTTGCCTAGTTGATTTTGATCAAAACAACCTTGAATGTCTTTCTGTAAGTGATATTCTTATTTTATTATGTCAAATACACTGGTTAAGCCTTAAATATTGCTTGTTTGTAGTCAAAATCAATTTGAATTGCAAATTAGGGTTTTTGAAGACCTTGTGCTTTTGTGAAAGAATCGTGGTTATTTTTGCTTGATAAAAGAAGTTGTTGCTTTTATCTTGGGAAAATTTTAGCGATTACATTGTTATTGTCATTGAATCAAAGCATTCGTAGGAGAATGTATTTTCTCCAACCTTCTTGATTGATTTCTGTATGCTTGAAAGTTTTGAGTGATTAGAAGAAAAGAGTGTTTTAGTTTATTTTGATAATTAGGGAAATCTGGAAATTAGTTTGTTGATTGTGTTCTTCATTACAAAATAGTGAAATTGGTTTCTTTGAGAAAATTGGAAAAGTCATGACTTGTTGCATTTTATTTTTCAAAATCAAAGAAAAATATTTCTTTTCTCTAAATATAATTTCATCGAAATTGAAAGTTGCTTTTTCATTTTAGAGTGCATTAAGATTTTGATTTGTGTCATAACATCATAAGTTTCAAATTCATCACCCACTGAGTAAAAGAACAACTTAATAATATAATGTTAATTAAAATTCACCTATAATTTTATATATTTTAGGGCTCTTTTCACCTTTTTTTTTTTTTGAAGAAAAAGCGAATTTTTTATTGAAGGGATAAAAAATTACGTTGCACATGCGAGGCATTCCTTTGCTGTTATGGAACAGTCCATAACGCTGCTATGAAGCAAAATTGTCCTTTTACAAGGACCTCCTGTCCATAAGATATATCCAAAGAAACTCAGCTATAGATTTTAAAGCTTCTCCCTAAAAAGGTGAAAAACAAAGAAAAACAGGTCTTCGCAGAAGAGGAGAGAGAGACCTTTACATCAGCACGAATTTTCTGGAAAGGAATGAAAACGTTCCCCTGAGATCCAAAATAAAAAAAACTAGAAAACGAAGCATTCTGGAAACGATCCCTTATAAAAATGCTCCCACATGAAAAACTCGTTATAATCTGAAGAAGCAACCGAGTTTAAAATCGCTCAGAATGTAGTGCAGGGGCATTTTCAGCATGGAAAAGGCATCAGCAGAGAAAAACGATCAACAGGAAGAATGAAAATCAATCTCAAGACCCAAAATTCTGAATGTGAGAATGAAAATCGATCACTGATTTCCACCCCTTTTTTCGTAAGGGGGAGTCTTTGACACTCGAATTTGTCCAAGCTCTTCTTCAACGATTTTCCATCTGCCCAGATTCATCTGTAGACCTTCCTTGGAGAGCTTATCAGCTATATCATTACGATCCCTGTATATGTGGGATAGTGAGAAGCTGTTGAAGGAAGATTTGAGAACCTGAATATCATCAACCAAAGAAATTAGAATCTGATTTCTGCACATACTTTGACCATTAACCTAGTTAATGACATTTAAAGAATCTCCGAAGATCTGAATCCTGAAAATGCTCCTTTGGATGAGCCAACAGAGAAGGAGCTTTAAGGCTGAGAGCTCTGCATAATTGTTCGATCCGGAACCTAAACCAACAGAGGCTTTAAAAGACTGTTGAGAATTTGTGTAAAAAACTATTCCTGCACCTGCCCTGTTGTTTTGAGAGGCCCCGTCGAAATATGCCTAGGGAACGCCTTCTTGAATTTGTTCTATCCTATGCTGTCTCAGGACTTTGTTCTTCTCTGGTTCAGGGATAGTTGAGTAGATCAGAGTACTTTGTATTGCTATAGTTGATACCTGGGATTCCTTATCTTGAAAAATACTTCGATTTCGGGCGATCCATACCCCCCAACAGATTATAAGAGCTAAGTTCCGCATGTTACCTTCCAGATTATTTTTCCACCATTTGTCCCATGCTTCATTCAGATTCCTTCCTACCCAATCAAACTTCTTTTTCATCAGTTTTTCTGCCTCTGCCCAGACATTTTTGGCTGCTGGACAAAAAAGGAATAAGTGATTGATAGTTTCATAATCTGTTTTGCATAAAGAACATCATCCCGGACCTTGCAAAAATCTGCCTTGTAGGATATCCCAAGTAGGAAGTTTCCTTTTTAAAATGCACCAGAAGAAAAGCCTGGCTTTCGCTGGGCACTTTAATTTCCATAAGTTCCTAGCCCACCATTCAGGCTCTTCCCATCCCTTTCCTGACATGATGAATTTATATCTGTTTCGAGGGGAGTACTCTCCTGAATCAGCATGAGCCCATATCAACTGGTCCGATTCCTCTCTTATTCTGACATTTGTTCTTGATAGTTCTTGGATATATGCACTCCATTCATTCCACCAAGGGGCATCTAAGTCCAACTCTTCACCTGATTTCCAAGCTTGTCCCCATATTGACGAGTGCCCAACTTTCTCTACCTGGTTTAGGAAGAAAATACCTTTTGATTCTAACTGTCCAATTAGTCCAGGGGTTAGAGAATAGTTTCCATTGCAGCCCACCCATGGGTCTTTTCCTAACAGCAAATTTCTCCCATTTCCTATCTTCCATGCCAGCCCTCGTTCAACTACTTTGAAGGATTCCACCATTGCTTTCCATACCACCGAGACATTCTTCTTTTTCTTATTTTGGCTCCTAGTCCAGTCTTCTAACGGAATCAGATCTATATATTTCCTCTTTACAACTCTTGTCCATAAATTTTCCAACTTTATGAGCCTCCAGCCTGATTTGGCTGCCAGCGAAAGACTGAAATCATTAAGGTTTTTTATTCCCCATCCTCCCCATTCTTTTGGTCTTGCCACTTTGTCCCAGGCAACCCAAGGGAGAACATAATCTTCCTTCGAGCCTGCCCAGAGAAACCTACTGCATATTCTTCTTATTTTATCCAGTATCCCTTTTGGCACCCAAGTTAAAGCTTCCCAGTAAACCGGCATGGCTAAAAGCACTGCTTTGATTAGGGTCAATCGCCCTGCTCTTGACAACCATTTGTAGCTCCAATGCGCAATTCTGGCTTCTATGTTGGCTATCAACCAGTTCCAGTCTTCTTTCCTGTATGCGTTAGTCTTCAGCCAAAAACCTAAGTACTTAAAAGTTACATCCATATTGCATATATCAAAAGGAAAAGATGAAAGGATCTGAGCTTTGTCCTGTCTATTTAAACCTTCCTGAATGATCTGATATTTTCTTATATTTATGCACATTCCTGTTGCTTTCAAAAAGAGGTCAAAAATGAGTTTTAAAACTTTTATTTCATTGGAGGTTCCATTTGAGAAAATCAAAATATCGTCAACAAAAAGAAGATGGGATATGAACAAATTTACCGCCACTTCAATCCCTTTTACCTTCCCTTCCCTTTTGGCCTTTTTAATCAGCTGGATTAGTCCTTCAGCAGCTAATAGAAAGAGCAGGGGTGACAAGGGGCATCCTTGCCTCAAGCCTCTCTGTCCTTTAAAGAAAGAAGTCGCTGCCCCGTTTATGAGAACCGCATAACTGAAATTTGAGAAGCAGCCCATGATCCAACTGATAAAATCCACATTGAAACCCAAATGAGTTAAAAGCGGCCTGAGGTAATTCCAGTTAATTCAGTCATATGCTTTTGATAAGTCAATTTTTATTACAGCTCCCTTCAAGTTCTTCTGTTTCATACTATGTAAGGTCTCCTGTGCCACTCCTATAGCTTCATGTATCTGTCTCCCATTTAGGAATCCAAATTGTTCGCTGGATATGCATCTTGTCAGTATCGGCTTTATGCGAATAGCAATCACTTTGGTGATAATCTTGTAAATACTATTGCATAGAGAAATCGGCCTGAAGTCTTCAAATGTCTCAGGGTTTTCCTTTTTAGGGATGAGGGCTATAAAGGTTGCATTAAACGGACTGTATACCTCTCCCTTTATTATGGATTCGTCAACCACCTCAGTTATCTCAGAACCTATCAAGTCGAAGAAGTGTTGAAAAAGCTCAATGGTCCACCCATACTAGGGAACACCTTCGTTCTTGTATTTTTCCTTAGCCTTGCTCTCTGATTTTTCTGATTTATCCAAACCTGTGTCTTCATAAATTAATGGCCTTTTAGATCTAATTAGTTGATTCTTGAATTTTTTGATTTTTCTTTAGGTTTTCCTCCCTGCGTTATTTTTGTTTGAACACAGAGTGTAGCTCTGCGCTCCTTTTTCCGTAGCAACTGAGCACATGCTCTCTGTTTTCTACTAGAAATCCATGGAGGCCTTGAAAATTTTTGAAAGTTTCGTGCT
>APFE031221612.1:74646-119949 GCA_000404065.3 Pinus taeda
AGAGAGACCTTTACATCAGCACGAATTTTCTGGAAAGGAATGAAAACGTTCCCCTGAGATCCAAAATAAAAAAAACTAGAAAACGAAGCATTCTGGAAACGATCCCTTATAAAAATGCTCCCACATGAAAAACTCGTTATAATCTGAAGAAGCAACCGAGTTTAAAATCGCTCAGAATGTAGTGCAGGGGCATTTTCAGCATGGAAAAGGCATCAGCAGAGAAAAACGATCAACAGGAAGAATGAAAATCAATCTCAAGACCCAAAATTCTGAATGTGAGAATGAAAATCGATCACTGATTTCCACCCCTTTTTTCGTAAGGGGGAGTCTTTGACACTCGAATTTGTCCAAGCTCTTCTTCAACGATTTTCCATCTGCCCAGATTCATCTGTAGACCTTCCTTGGAGAGCTTATCAGCTATATCATTACGATCCCTGTATATGTGGGATAGTGAGAAGCTGTTGAAGGAAGATTTGAGAACCTGAATATCATCAACCAAAGAAATTAGAATCTGATTTCTGCACATACTTTGACCATTAACCTAGTTAATGACATTTAAAGAATCTCCGAAGATCTGAATCCTGAAAATGCTCCTTTGGATGAGCCAACAGAGAAGGAGCTTTAAGGCTGAGAGCTCTGCATAATTGTTCGATCCGGAACCTAAACCAACAGAGGCTTTAAAAGACTGTTGAGAATTTGTGTAAAAAACTATTCCTGCACCTGCCCTGTTGTTTTGAGAGGCCCCGTCGAAATATGCCTAGGGAACGCCTTCTTGAATTTGTTCTATCCTATGCTGTCTCAGGACTTTGTTCTTCTCTGGTTCAGGGATAGTTGAGTAGATCAGAGTACTTTGTATTGCTATAGTTGATACCTGGGATTCCTTATCTTGAAAAATACTTCGATTTCGGGCGATCCATACCCCCCAACAGATTATAAGAGCTAAGTTCCGCATGTTACCTTCCAGATTATTTTTCCACCATTTGTCCCATGCTTCATTCAGATTCCTTCCTACCCAATCAAACTTCTTTTTCATCAGTTTTTCTGCCTCTGCCCAGACATTTTTGGCTGCTGGACAAAAAAGGAATAAGTGATTGATAGTTTCATAATCTGTTTTGCATAAAGAACATCATCCCGGACCTTGCAAAAATCTGCCTTGTAGGATATCCCAAGTAGGAAGTTTCCTTTTTAAAATGCACCAGAAGAAAAGCCTGGCTTTCGCTGGGCACTTTAATTTCCATAAGTTCCTAGCCCACCATTCAGGCTCTTCCCATCCCTTTCCTGACATGATGAATTTATATCTGTTTCGAGGGGAGTACTCTCCTGAATCAGCATGAGCCCATATCAACTGGTCCGATTCCTCTCTTATTCTGACATTTGTTCTTGATAGTTCTTGGATATATGCACTCCATTCATTCCACCAAGGGGCATCTAAGTCCAACTCTTCACCTGATTTCCAAGCTTGTCCCCATATTGACGAGTGCCCAACTTTCTCTACCTGGTTTAGGAAGAAAATACCTTTTGATTCTAACTGTCCAATTAGTCCAGGGGTTAGAGAATAGTTTCCATTGCAGCCCACCCATGGGTCTTTTCCTAACAGCAAATTTCTCCCATTTCCTATCTTCCATGCCAGCCCTCGTTCAACTACTTTGAAGGATTCCACCATTGCTTTCCATACCACCGAGACATTCTTCTTTTTCTTATTTTGGCTCCTAGTCCAGTCTTCTAACGGAATCAGATCTATATATTTCCTCTTTACAACTCTTGTCCATAAATTTTCCAACTTTATGAGCCTCCAGCCTGATTTGGCTGCCAGCGAAAGACTGAAATCATTAAGGTTTTTTATTCCCCATCCTCCCCATTCTTTTGGTCTTGCCACTTTGTCCCAGGCAACCCAAGGGAGAACATAATCTTCCTTCGAGCCTGCCCAGAGAAACCTACTGCATATTCTTCTTATTTTATCCAGTATCCCTTTTGGCACCCAAGTTAAAGCTTCCCAGTAAACCGGCATGGCTAAAAGCACTGCTTTGATTAGGGTCAATCGCCCTGCTCTTGACAACCATTTGTAGCTCCAATGCGCAATTCTGGCTTCTATGTTGGCTATCAACCAGTTCCAGTCTTCTTTCCTGTATGCGTTAGTCTTCAGCCAAAAACCTAAGTACTTAAAAGTTACATCCATATTGCATATATCAAAAGGAAAAGATGAAAGGATCTGAGCTTTGTCCTGTCTATTTAAACCTTCCTGAATGATCTGATATTTTCTTATATTTATGCACATTCCTGTTGCTTTCAAAAAGAGGTCAAAAATGAGTTTTAAAACTTTTATTTCATTGGAGGTTCCATTTGAGAAAATCAAAATATCGTCAACAAAAAGAAGATGGGATATGAACAAATTTACCGCCACTTCAATCCCTTTTACCTTCCCTTCCCTTTTGGCCTTTTTAATCAGCTGGATTAGTCCTTCAGCAGCTAATAGAAAGAGCAGGGGTGACAAGGGGCATCCTTGCCTCAAGCCTCTCTGTCCTTTAAAGAAAGAAGTCGCTGCCCCGTTTATGAGAACCGCATAACTGAAATTTGAGAAGCAGCCCATGATCCAACTGATAAAATCCACATTGAAACCCAAATGAGTTAAAAGCGGCCTGAGGTAATTCCAGTTAATTCAGTCATATGCTTTTGATAAGTCAATTTTTATTACAGCTCCCTTCAAGTTCTTCTGTTTCATACTATGTAAGGTCTCCTGTGCCACTCCTATAGCTTCATGTATCTGTCTCCCATTTAGGAATCCAAATTGTTCGCTGGATATGCATCTTGTCAGTATCGGCTTTATGCGAATAGCAATCACTTTGGTGATAATCTTGTAAATACTATTGCATAGAGAAATCGGCCTGAAGTCTTCAAATGTCTCAGGGTTTTCCTTTTTAGGGATGAGGGCTATAAAGGTTGCATTAAACGGACTGTATACCTCTCCCTTTATTATGGATTCGTCAACCACCTCAGTTATCTCAGAACCTATCAAGTCGAAGAAGTGTTGAAAAAGCTCAATGGTCCACCCATACTAGGGAACACCTTCGTTCTTGTATTTTTCCTTAGCCTTGCTCTCTGATTTTTCTGATTTATCCAAACCTGTGTCTTCATAAATTAATGGCCTTTTAGATCTAATTAGTTGATTCTTGAATTTTTTGATTTTTCTTTAGGTTTTCCTCCCTGCGTTATTTTTGTTTGAACACAGAGTGTAGCTCTGCGCTCCTTTTTCCGTAGCAACTGAGCACATGCTCTCTGTTTTCTACTAGAAATCCATGGAGGCCTTGAAAATTTTTGAAAGTTTCGTGCTAGCTTCAACCCAGACCTGAATTTGTATTTCTGAAAGTGTCATTCTATTTTTTTGGACTGTGTGTTGTCTTTTCTGAACTCAGTTGATTGCTTTGTTGATGATTTTTTAAATATTAGGTCTTCTTGAAAGATTACCTCAGGGTTTTGCCTAGTTGATTTGTTGATTGATCAAAACAACCTTGAATGTCTTTCTGTAAGTGATATTCTTATTTTGTTTTGTCAAATACACTGGTTAAGCCTTAAATATTGCTTGTTTGTAGTCAAAATCAATTTGAATTGCAAATTAGGGTTTTTGAAGACCTTGTGCTTTTTGTGAAAGAATCGTGGTTATTTTTGCTTGATAAAAGAAGTTGTTGCTTTTATCTTGGGAAAATTTTAGCGATTACATTGTTATTGTCATTGAATCAAAGCATTCGTAGGAGAATATGTATTTTCTCCAACCCTCTTGATTGATTTCTGTATGCTTGAAAGTTTTGAGTGATTAGAAGAAAAGAGTGTTTTAGTTTATTTTGATAATTAGGGAAATATGGAAATTAGTTTGTTGACTGTGTTCTTCATTACAAAATAGTGAAATTGGTTTCTTTGAGAAAATTGGAAAAGTCATGACTTGTTGCATTTTATTTCTCAAAATCAAAGAAAAATATTTCTTTTCTCTAAATATAATTTCATCGAAATTGAAAGTTGCTTTTTCATTTTAGAGTGCATTAAGATTTTGATTCGTGTCATAACATCATAAGTTTCAACTTCATCACCCACTGAGTAAAAGAACAACTTAATAATATAATGTTAATTAAAATTCACCTATAATTTTATATATTTTAGGGCTCTTTTCACCTACAATAGCTTAAGTGTAGGGCTTTGGAATAGGGAAGGAATTCAACTTTCCAAAACTACAAATGAACAATATAATCTTGAGTTAGGGAGAGAAAATACAATTATTTCTGTTTTTCTTTGGGAAGCTCTTCTTGGACATGATTTAAGCACCAACCCACTTCATTGGCCTAGATACATTGATTTACACGTATTACAACGATATCGAAAGGTACTTGGGGTCACTTGAAAATAAACCTCCAATTGATGATGTGGAGGAGCCTTCAAGGGGATTGATCTTGTTACTCTGCCCTTGTGTGTACGTCTGATCTACGATTGTCCCCCAGGTGTTGCATTTGGCGAACATAGTGACTATAATCCTAGGGATCTACCTAAGGTGATGGCAGAGGGAAGGTCCTGTTGTACCTGGAACAAACGTTGTCTAGATTCACTAGTACTCTTTGGACTAGGTAATCTTTACTCGAGATGGTTTATAACAGAGTTACTTGCACCAAACCGTTTCATTAAGCAGGTTGTCAGGGCAACTGGTTCCAAACACTCATTTTCTATAAAAATTTTCACCTTGATCTCTTTGATGTTGGATTTCATCACCAACTAGTAAATATTGATCTTTGTGAAGAGTAACTTTGTATGGTTTGAACTCCTATATTTTAGCGCGTGTTACTTTCTATGTTGTTTTTACTTTTTAGAGACTTTAGGTGTAATTTAGATATTGCATGATTAATAATTGAAATTTTTTCATTGTGGCATAACTACCAAGACAATCACATAGGATACTTAGGGATCCCCCTGAGTATACACTGAGTTAATTAGAAAAGATAAAAGCAGAAAAATCTAAATCATCTGAAATTGGAACTATAGTAGAAAATGACACTTCTACTATTATTGATTCTAATGTAAGAGGAACTGAAATTAATCAACCTATAACATCTACTATTTTAGGCCTTGAAGTAATAGAAACTTAATTTCATCAAACTCAGAATTTAACATCACACTCAGCAGCAACTGATTTACAAATTACTGAACTCTTTCAAACTGAATAAGATACTGGAGAATCTTCCGATAGAAACCTCATTTCCGAGCCAGATATTGACGAACCTGAGTCTGATATCTCTGAGCCTGAAATCCATACACTTGCTACAACACATATTCTGGATCCTCCACCTTCACTGTGTGTGAAACTTACCATTACTGATAGTCTCCCTCCAAGTATCATTTCCATTGAAGAACGTGTTTCAGACAAAGAGGAAGAACCTATAGTTTCTACCAGTGAACCTGCAGATATCTCAAAATTTTTGTTTCAATCTCTTCACCCTGACCCTTGGTATTTTAGATCCTTGAAATTTTTAGGGCAAGGGATTACGTGTTACATGAATCCTTATTCTACCATACCCGGTTCTGACTGGTCCACAATGATTCCCAGAAGTGTTGTGTCAGATACATCTATGTTTTCCACTTCTCCGAAGTCCACATTGTATGGTTTTTTTTTAACACTTGGATATCACTCTCTTGCAGGAGCTTATTTAGGAGCTTCTTCCTCGAACTCATATTTAGACATGTCAAATGGTGTAATTAACCTTACCAATGAAGGTTTGACATCTGAACAAGTCATTAATATGATTTTTGGTAATGTTGGTAATCCACGAGCTAACCCAACAGGTCGTTATTATCCACTTGGGGGGAAACCATCATATCCTCCACCTACAGGACAACCTTTTGGTGGACCTTACCCTGCAGCGGGGGGGAAAACCCCAGGCGGAAACTACTTTAATTATTTTCAAATGCCTCAAATGAGTTATGGTAAGCCGATTATGCCTCAACCAGTCATTGGAATGCCTTACCCTGGATTGAATACAATCTGGAACCCTTATCAACAATCAATTCATGTTGCTTCTCAGGTGCCTTTGTATCAACTTGACCAACCTCTAGGAAAACCTATGCAGTAACTACCTTTTCAAGGTATGTCTTCTCAAGGTCAACCATCTGTCCAGGCTAACCCATCGACACCTGCCTAACAATCGCTTCAACAATCCATGTTGAAATATGGCAACAAGAATATTCCACTTTAATTTGTCCTTGAATTAAATTGTGAATTAAAATTGAATTTAGTCTTAACAACTACTTGGAAATAATTAATTAATTTATTTTAAAATAATTAGTTGGAGAAATTCAAGTTAGAAGTCTTTCTAAATTCATGCAAGAGTTATCCCTTAAATTAAGGAGATAAGATTGAGTTATATTTGAGTTGTAATTAGTTAACTAAGTTTACTGAGTTAAGTCTAGTTGAATTAGTTCCAAACTATTTGAGGAACTAATAGTGAGTTAACAGTCAGTTGATGCATTAATGCACTCAACTAGTGCTACTCTAATTAACTAAAGATTCCTTGATCCGAAACTCATGCATGTCTATTATGAGAAAGACCCAGTTGAGATAAATGTTCAAGGACAATGTACTATCAATTGCATGTGTTTTCTTGTGGAGAAAAATCATACATGCAGTCAAGGATTCATCCTTGAGGATTGCACAGTTTTGAAGGATTGGTTTTCCACTTGGTAACAGGCTAATCATCCACAAGGAACAACACAAGGAAATAGGAGCATGGATGGCAGAGAGGAAGGCTGGAGAGATGCCAAGATTGCCTATGAGCATCTGTGAGGATTGTACTGAGAGCTGGCTAGTTGTGAGAGCTAAGGCTTTGTATAATTCTTATGTATTTCCACCATGTATGATAATACAATAGTGTGGGGTTTTTAGTTGAGGCTTTTCCCAAGGTATTTTCATGTGTATTGTGCCATTGATTCTTCTTCTTCTAGTTATATTGTTTAGCTCAATATTTAAGCTTTCACAAATTGATAGTAGAAGTAGGTTATAATATTCTTCTTTGATTTATATTGCATTATTAGGTTAACCTACCATCAGATTTTCTACATGGTATTAGAGTTGTGAAAAGTATAATGAGAAGAGAATTAGAAGTTTGAAGTTCGGGGTTGCAGGTGCAAATTGAATTCATATCATACTTCAAGTTTGGCCAATGGCGTTCTATGGCTTAAGACTCGAGTATGCCTTGGAAGGTAGCTCGAATTACATAGCATGGAAAGATAGAATGGAGGATGTATTAGAAGACAATGGCTTGAAGGAATTCATTGATCAAGAAATCCCAAAGCTGACTTCAACTAATGCACACGAGTTGACTGAGTGGAAGAAGGTTGTGGTGAAGGTGAGATGGATCATCCTTGAGGGAGTTCGAGATCATATTTTCTCGAGTCTCCACAGGAAGGATACTCCATTTTCAACGTGGAAGACATTGAAGGACCTCTACTAGAACAGTAGCGACCAGAGAAATTGGCGATCAAGGATAAGCTTCAAAGAATCAAGATGGAGAAGGGAAATACTATTTCCACATATCTGAACAAGATCACCACCTATAGAGATGAGCTTGGCAGTGTGGGAATAACTACTACCGATGATGATATGGTGAGCCTTTCTCTCCTTGGCCTTCCAAAGAGTTGGAATAGCTACCAGGACTCTGTGAATGGAAGGGAGAAACTGATGGTTTGGGAACGATTGTGGTCGGATCTTATGCAGGAGGAGATCAGGAGGAGCACACGAGATAGTTCTTCATCCAAGAATGATGATGAAGAAAATTTGGCCTTAGAAAGTACGACAAGGAAAGGGAAGGGGAAGGCTTCCCATTTCAAATCGAATTCTTCTCATGGAGGGAAGAAGGGTGACATGTCTAAAGTAAGATGATTTAATTGTCATAAGATGGGACATTATGCAACTAATTACCCATCGAAGAAGTCCAAGAAGGGATCCTCAAAAGGATTGGAAGGTGAGGCATTAGCCTCTCAGTTCGAAATGGACTTTACCCTCATCGCATGCATGGTGTGATCGATGATGGGTTGTGTATCTTGACAGTGGAGTTTCATTCCACATGACCGAGGATAAAAATTTATTCAGTGACTTGGAGGAGAAATACCTCAAGATGCACATAGAGATAGGTGACGATGGAAGGTATAGTGTTTCAGGAGTGGGCACGGTTGCTTTTCAGAGGGAGCATGGAGCTCCTCTCACCTTGACAGATGTGATGTATGCGCCTGGACTAAAGAAGAACATGGTATCGGTCACAATGTTGGAGGAAAAAGGCTACGATGTTGTCTTCAGTAAAGGAAAGGCGTTCATAAGAGACACAACCATGGGTCAGGCCAAGAGGATATGGATTTGGTTGAAGAATACCTATAAATTAGAGGTAGATAATTGTGTAGCATTGAGTACGAAAGCATAATTGGTGCAAAGCCAAGACATTGGCGAGTTGTGGCACAGGCAGTTGGGCCATTTGCATCATGGGGCTTTGAAGATAATGCAGTAGATATCTACAGGACTTCCCAAAGGTAAACTTGGGCAAATTGACACATGCAAAGGTTGTACCTTGGGAAAGTACACCAAGTCTTCCTTTCATGATCGAGACAGTCGAACAAAGGCTATCTTAGAGTGAGTTCATACTAATTTGTGTGGACCATTATCAATGACATTCACAGCGAAGCAAAGTTATTATGTGATTTTCATTGATGACTATTCTCGTAAATGATGGATATATTTCATGTAGAAGAAGGACCAAACTTTCACAAAGTTTTGTGAGTTTAAAGATTTGGTCAAGAAAGAGTCAGGGAAGAATATCAAGGCCTTGAGAAGCAACAACGTTGGAGAATATGTCTCTGAAGAGTTTACGGACTTTTGTACAGGAGAAGGAATTAAATGAGAGTTGAAAGCACCTCATAACCCACAGCAGAATGGGGTGGCTGAGAGGAGGAACATAACTATTGTAGGGGCAGAGTGGGGAATGCTGCATGACCAAGGCTTACCACTTCATTTGTGAGTTGAGGCATGCAACACAACGGTCTATTTGCATAATAGAAGACTGCATCATATACTTGGGATGAAGACACTAGAGGAAGCTTTCTCTGGTAAGAGACCAGATGTGGGTCACTTCAGGATCTTTGGATCATCGGTATATTTCCATTTGACAAAGGATGCATGGAAGAAGTTTGAGCCAACAGCAGGGATATTTTTGGGGTACACTAATACACCTCACAACTATCGGGTGTACTTGCCTACCAGTAAGAGGATAGTGGTTCGTAGAGATCTCAAGTTTGATGAGCAGAAGGCCATGCGAGTTTCCCTTGAGAGGGAGCTCCAACTATAGGCCATGGAGGAAATATTGGTTCCTAAGGAGGAGGAGCCTTAGACTGATGTGGAGCAGCCGCACGTAGAGGTTTTAGGAGTGGAGACATCCACTCAAGCAAAGTCTTCCAGAGATGGAAAAAAGCGCACAAGAGAAGCTGACAGATTGTTAGAGGATGCGAGAGAGAATGTGGGAGCACCATCTTCTCAGCACAGACAGAGGAGGTCACCTGAGAGGTACACTGGATACATGGCCCTTGCTGGGGAATGTGTTGAGACAAAGCCATATTCCTTTGAGGAAGCAGTGCAGTAGCCGATTTGGGTTGATGCTATGGTGGAGGAGTATGACTCCATAGTTTGTAATAGTGTTTGGGACACGGTTCCGAGACTGGAGAACAAGTCAGTTGTGAGTTCCCGTTGTCTTTACAAGGTAAAACAAGTCGCTAATAGTAGTGTGGAGAAGCATAAGGCAAAATTTGTTTCCCGTGGCTTTTCATAAGTTGAGGAGGTTCATGTTGCTGCAGTATATATTTCGACAGAGGAGAAAGATGCTGACATTTTGACAAAGGCATTGTCAAAGTGTAAATTTGAGTTCCATAGAGACAGGATTGGGTTCGCAGATAATCCCTTTCTTGTTGAGAGGGAGTGTTGAAATATGGCAACAAGAATATTCCAATTTAATTTGTCCTTGAATTAAATTGTGAATTAAAATCGAATTTAGCCTTAACTAATACTTAGAAATAATTAATTAATTAATTTTAAATTAATTAGTTGGAGAAATTCAAGTTAGAAGTCTTTCCGAAGTCATGCAAGAGTTATCCCTTAAATTAAGGAGACAAGATTGAGTTATATTTGAGTTGTAATTAGTTAACTAAGTTTATTGAGTTAAGTCCAATTGAATTAGTTCCAAACTGTTTGAGGAACTACCAGTGAGTTATTAGTCAGTTGATGCATTAATGCACTCAACTAGTGCTACTCTAGTTAACTAAAGATTCCCTCATCAGAAACTCATGCATGTCTATTACAAGAAATACCCAGTTGAGATAAATGTTCAAGGATAGTTTACTATCAGTTGCATGTGGTTTCCCATGGAGAAAACTCATGCATGCAGTCAAGGATTCATCCTTGAGGATTGCGCAGTTTTGAAGGATTGGTTTTCCACTTGGTAACATTCTAATCATCCATAAGGAACAACGCAAGGAAATATGAGATTGGAGGGCAGAGAGGAAGGCTAGAGCAAAGCCAAGATTTCTTGTGAACATCTGTGAGGATTGTACTGAGCGCTGGCTAGCTATGAGAGCTAAGGCTTTGTAAAATTCCTATGTATTTCCACCATGTATGATAATACAATAGTGTGGGGTTTTTAACTGAGGCTTTGCCCAAAGTATTTTCATGTGTATTATGCCATTGATTCTTCTTCTTCTGGTTATATTGTTCAGCTTGATCTTTAAGCTTCCACAAATTGATAGTAGAAGTAGGTTATAGTATTTTTCTTTGATTTATATTGCATTATCGGGTTAACCTACCATCAGATTTTCTACAGTCTGCCCCAAGTACCCATCAAACCATATGGCAGTCTGCCATGCCAACAACTATTCAGAACCCAAGCTCAGGATCACCTCAAACTTCCATTCCAGGAGTATCATAGTTAACTATCCTGCTTACATCACAGGTTACTATGCAACCATTTTTTCAGTCTTTACCTCAGGCATCTAGTGTTCAATCCATTCCTACGATTATGTCAGCACCTCAAATACATGTTGTCTAGCCTAGCATCCCATATATGCAAACCTTTCCAAGGTTTTCTCGAGAGTTAGTACATTCAAGGTACACCTTTTCAAACTCAATTTCTCCAAGCTAAACCCTTGTAAAGTCAACCCTTTCAAGGATAGTTTGTTCAAGGTCAAATGGGTAAGAATCTCCCCTTCTAGAATCAATCATACCCAGGCCATACATTTCAACAACCTATTCAACGCAATACAATATGGCTCATCCTAGATACCCAAGAGTTATGTAGATTCCAACTGCCCAGGCTATCCCAAGATATCCTTGATATACTCCTCCTAGTACGAGACTCGTCCCTCAGGGTTATCAATATCCATTGCAAGACCCTAATCCCCAATTTCCCTTCATTGCAACTTTGGATTTTCCTGACCTTTCTCAGTTAACTAATGAGGCACTTGTTTATTTATCCTATTGACTGGCTATTCCTACTAAGTTGCCCAGTGATATTCCTAAATTCGAAGGTAAGTCAGGTGAAGATCCGTTAAACCATGTCATGACCTACCATCTTTGGTGCACGTCCAACTCATTAAATGACGACTCTATTAGATTATGATTTTTTCAACAAACCTTAATCGCTTCGGCAGAAATATGGTATGTAAAATTGTCACGCACTTCCTTCAACACGTGTAATACCCTTGCTATAGCCTTTTTGACCCATTTTCAGTTACCTGTTCGGTATGACAATTGAATTGAACTTTTGAATTCTTTAAAGAAGTCAATGTCGACCCATATCTTAGATCACATTCACGAATGGAGAAGAAGATCTTGCTATTTAAAGTTTACATTCCAGACCAAATTTTGGCTGAATGGTTCATAAAGTCGCTTTTACCAGTAATAACTGAAGATGTGGCCAAAGGGGGTGTTGTAACTAAAGAGTAGGTAATTTCCCATGCTCAATATCTTAATATTGTTTATACTCAGTTTGGTACTTTGTATGACAAGATCCCATATTTACCCCGATCTACTCTAAGAAATCCACCTGTTACAGGATCACGTGCAGTAGATGGCATGATTGGTTATGTGAGCCATAAATCTAAGAAAAAAAGAAAAATTCTAAGAATGTTCAAGTTTCAGCTCTATCTGATTCACCTGATGAAGATCCTTCTCCCAAAATTACTTTTGAAATCAACGTCATAGATTCATCTCCTGGAAAGGGTAAGTCATCTGGAAATAAGAAAAAGGGAAAAGGAAAAAATAAACAAGACAACCACTATAAAGAGAAATCAACCAAGAATGAACCATTTGACGAAAATAGGAAACCTCGCTACCTTTGCTTGATTTGTGAGGAATATCATTACACTAAGGAGTGCCCTCATCGGGCCGAAGTTTCCAAATTCATCAAAATTTCACCCACGCCTGTTGTTTTGAATGATCCTTTTCCTCCAAAAGGTAGTAAAATGGTCTCTCACTACCAATCCTCCTCATCCCCATCGGCATTCATGATGATGTCTTCCAAATTTATGGTAGTAATGAGATCCAAAGATTACGTGTCAAAGAGTCCTATTGAAAATGGAGATGACTCCAGTTCACTTGGTCAAACTCCTGCATCTACTCCTCCTTCTTTTGAACCATTACATATTGAAAAATCCAATCCTAATATGATAATTCGTCCACCTCCTAAGGGTATGCTTCGTAATTCAGCCTTTAATCCTCATGCGAGGGCTGCCCAAAATTATAACATCATCGAAGATCTGGCTATGTCACCTTCAGCCATGTATGCCCTTGAAGTGTTGCAGACTTGTCCAGATCAAAGGAAGTTATTATTATCATCCATAGGAGCTGTGGATCCTTAAGAATCCCATTTTATTGTTTTTTATCTCGAAAATCATGTCCCACATATCCCACACCAATTGGATTTTCAGATACCAATTCACATCAAAACTCAACGAGTTTTTCAAATAGTGATTGAAGAAGGAGCGTCGACATGCATTACGTCCATAGCCTATTAGAAAGCCTTGGGTTCTCAACCAATCAATCAATCTCCCATGACTTTGAAAGCCTTCGATAGAAGAGTTTTTTGTATGTATGGAATTTTAAATGATTTTCCAATCAAGTTAGAGGGAAAACAAGTTGCAATAGATGTTGAGGTTGTTAATGCTCAACTTGATTATAACCTTTTTCTTGGTCAGAGCTAGATTTATGCCATGGCGGTAGTAGTCTCCTCATATTTTAGGATGATTATGTTTCTTCACAAAGGAAGAATTGTGAAAGTAGATCAATTTTCCTACTATACCTCTGACCCTAATTCTATTGACAATATCCCATTTGTTGGAAAATCCACCACTCCATATGAGGAAGTTGGTGTTGGTCTACTCAAAGACTCATATTTGATGGGAAATTTCACATTCCATCCACTCATCCTTCTTCATAATGAAGCACAGATGAACATGATTACATCAAGTACTTCCGAAATGGGAGATCCATGGAAAGTACCGTTAGAATAGGAAATGATCTTATATGGCGATGAAATACCTCGTAGTCCTTTCAAGTTAGCCTATGAGGCCATTCAATCTTTTTCCAGCCCATAAACATCTGATGATGATCAAATGAATATGATCATTGATGAATATTCTCATTTGTTACGCTTGGAACCAATCTCTATGCTTGATCCTTTTAACAAAGATTTTTTAACCGATGAAGGGATCATGGAAGTTATGACCTTGGATGAAATGTCATGGAATGATACTTATCATCATTCAAATTTCTTACCATCCTTTGATAAAATTGAGAATAATTTATCATCATTATTTTCATCTGAGACCCTTAGCGATCCTCAAAATTCAATATCTACCATTTCTTCCAGTTCTGAGCAAAATTTAGGGAACATATCAGCAACTGTACGTATCGATATCTCAGTGAAACCCAGAATAATTGAAAATATTCATATATGAGCCTCTTGTTTGTTAGAAGAGATTTCAACTTACAAAACCATATTTCAGGAATTCCATGACGTTTTTCCTTGGTCCTACGAAGAGATGCCAGGAATCAACCCTAGCATTGCTGTACATGAAATAAAACTTTATCCCAATGCTAGCCCAGTTAGACAACAATTGTGTCCTATACATCCACGAAAAGCTGTTGCTCTCAAAACTAATGTTGAGAAACCGTTGAAAGAAGGATTCATTTACCTTATTCCTTTAACTAATTGGGTATCAAATATTGTGCCCGTTAATAAAATACAAGGAAATATTCGAGTGTGTGTTGATTACCAAGATATCAATAAAGCTTGTACTAAGGAAAATTATCCAACTCCGAATATCGACCAAATTGTCGACTACTGTACCGAAAAATGAAATTTTTTCCTTTATGGATGGATTTTCTGGCTACAATCAGATAAACATACTCCATGCTGATCAATATAAAACCACATTTATATGCCCATGGGAAAAAATTTCTTATTGAAAACTCCCATTTGGCCTAGAATATGTTGGCACAGATTTTCAACAAGCAATGTCTTATGCATTCCACGATATCAAGCATATTTTTTAGCCTTATTTAGATCAACTCCCGGCTCATTTCATGAAACGACAAGGTCACCCATTTCACTTAAAAGTGATTTTCATTAGGAGTAGGCATTACAATATTCGCTTGAATCCACACAAATTTGTCTTTTGTGTATAATCTGGTCGACTTCTAGGTTTCATCATTTCGAAGGAAGGCATCCGTGTTGATCCCGTCAAGGTAGAGACACTTTTGAATTTTCCTACTCCTTTTAGCCTTACTTAACTCCAAAGTTTGCAAGGGAAGGAAAATGTTTTGCGTAGATTCATCCACAATTATGCTGAACTAACATAGAGTTTTACTTGACTGTTCAAAAAGGGTATTCCATTTTTTTGGGATGAGCTTGCTAATAAAGCTTTTGATGCATTAAATCATGCATTGACTAATGCGCCTTTACTGCATCTACCTGATTATCATCAAAACTACTTTCTGTACTTAGCTGCATATGATGCCAATGTTGGCATGGTGCTAGTCCAGGAGGATGATTCTAGTAGCGAACATGTGATTTACTATTTGAGTAGGAGTCTCACTAAAACTGAGATTAAATATGCACATGTGGAGAAGCTAGACTTGGAAGCTGTACAAGTTGTTCAATGATTACGTCATTATACACTTCTCCACAAAAACCACTTTTATTTTAGATTACAACCCCATGATGTAAATTCTCACAAAACAACTGCTAGGGGGAAAATACTCTAAGTGGATAGTCATTCTACAAGAGTTTGATCTAGAATTTGAAAATCCAAATCAAAGAAATCCTTGGCTTTTGTCAAACTATTGTGTGACTTCCCCCATACTGGTATAGAAACTGTAGCAAAAGATTCTTTTGCTAACGACTCTCTCTTTATTATTAGTACATTAGATCCATGGTATGAAGACATCATTATGTATATCCAAACAAAAATTTTTATGCTTGAGTTATCCAAAACTGATCGTCGGTGAATCTGATACTAGTCCCAACAATACAACATTATTGGCGACACTCTTTATCGTCATGGTGCCGATTATGTATTCCGACATTGTTCAACTTTTCAGGAAGCAGAAAAAACTTTAAATGACTGTCACTTTGGATCATGTGGCGGTCAAATGTATGGGTATTCTACTGCCCAAAAGATATTATGTGTTGGCTATTTTTGGTCATCAACATTTAAAGACTGCATCACTATAATCCACAAATGCCATAATTTCCAAATTTATGATCACAAAATGTGAGCACCTCCCGCTCCTCTTCACCCAATCGTAGATGTCGATCCTTTTTCCAAATGGGGCATCAAATTCGTCACTTGTAACCATCACTTGACTGAGGGGCATGGATATATCATCCTTGTAGTTGATTACTTTACAAAATGGGCCGAAGCGATGCCTACATATAGAGACGATGGTGAAACTGCAACTATTTTCATTTTAAATCATGTGATTGCTTGGTTCAGCATCCCACAAGCTATTGTTACAAACCACGGTAGTCATTTTTGTAACCTTATGATGGTCAAACTATCTGCACAAATCGGCCTACCCCATGATAGCTCTACTCTGTATTATCCACAAGCTAATGGTCAAGTCGAAGTTGTCAATAAAGTTTTAACCAATATGATTAAATGGATAGTAGGTATGCATAAAGGAAACTGACACTCTATGCTCTTTTCAACACTATGGGCTTACCATACTACTATAAAAACGTTGACCGGTTTTACCCCTTTCCAACTTGTTTATGGTTTGGAAGCTATATTACCTATTGAATGTGAAATTCCATCTCTTAAATTAGCTATCAAATTATGTTATGTAAACATCTCGCAAAATAGAAGAAAAGATAGATCAATGACTTCAAAATCAGCCTCTTCGAGGGGGCAACCTCCTTTACATTACACAAATGAATAATTCTTGGATGATACAAATTATAAAACCTTCTTTCTATATATATGAGTCTAAGGGGTCACACTATAATCAAAGTCGACATAACAATAATAATATAAGGGCACAACAATAACAATAGTGGGCTTCTATGGGGCATAATAATAACAATATGGGGACAATAGGGGCACAACAATAACAATAAGGACTACAATGACAATAGTAATGGGGGAATCACTAGTATTATGGGGACCTAACATGCCCCTCTCCTTCAAAAAAGTTTTTTCCTCAATGCTTGAGTAGTTCTAGATGCTTTTGTATAAACTTCTCACCCTCCCATGTGGAATATTCAGCGACTAAGTTCTTCCACTTGATGAGATACTCAGAAACTGATCGATTTCGTAGCTGTTGAGTTCTTGTTTCTGTGAATGCTTCAAGTTCCAATGTGATTTTTCCTTCATTGTCAAGTCCTGGAAATATTGTTTGAACTAGAATTTTGTCACCTATAACCTTCTTTAAGCATGAAACATGGAAAATTGTGTGCACCCGGGAAGCTGCAGGAAGCTCCAATTTGTATGCCATAGTACCAATCTTTTACAACACCTTGTACAGACCATAATACTTTGGTGATAATTTATTATCCTTCTTAGCTTGGTTGATGGACATTTTTTATATGGCTGTAGCCGCATGAATACCCGGTCACCTACATCAAAACTTCTTTCGCTAGGATGTTGATCTGCCTGTTGTTTCATTCTATTCTGTGCCAAAGTGAGGTTATCCTTTAAGAGTTGGAGAACTTGTTTTTGATGCTCGGTGTGATCTTCCACTTCTTGAACCTTAGAATTTTCTCTTAAATATGATGTTATGGATGGTGGATGATATTCATAAAGTGCCATAAATGGGGACATTTTTGTTTCGATATGGAAGGAATTGTTATACCACCATTCAGCCAGAGGCAAACATTTGACCCATTGTGTATGTTTATCGGAAACAAAGTAACGAAGATATCCTTCCAAGCATTTGTTTACTATCTCGGTTTACCCATTAGATTGAGGATGATAAGATGAGCTATGAGCTAACTGAGTACCAAGACAAGAAAATAACTTAGTCCAAAAAATTCCAGTGAAAATGGGATCTCTGTCGCTTACAATAATCTTTGGGTTTCCATGCAGCTTTTGAATTGTTTCCATAAATGCAGTAGAAATTGTATTGGATTTAAATGGATGTGATAATGCACAAAATTGTGCATTCTTGGTAAGCCTGTCAACTACCACCATAATGACACTCTTTCTTTCAGACTTGGGTAAGCTTGTGATAAAATCCATTGAAACTTCCTCCCATCATTGGCTTGGAATGGATAAAGGTTGTAATAGACATGGGTTCTTAATTGTTTCAAATTTATTTTGTTGGAAAACCAAATATTCTGCCACAAAATTTTGAATATCCAATTTAATTCCATCCCAAAAAAATTCCTTCTTAACTCTGTGGTAAGTTTTTAAAAATCCTGAGTGCGCTCCTAAGGGAGAGGTGTACGATTCCATAAGAATATTTTGTTTGAGTTAGGAATTCTTACATAGGTATAAGTGATATTTGTACCATAACGAATCATTTTTCCAGCTAAATGTATGAGATGTGCTAGGATCTTGTTGTAACTTTTGAATGAGTGCCCACACTTCTTCATCATTATTCCATTCATCCCTTGCTTCGTTTATCCAATCTCGTTGGATAATAGAAATGGATTAAATCAATGCTTCCACATCCTCATCCTTTCTTGAGAGTGCATCTGCCATAACATTTTGCTTCCCTTTTTTGTAGATGATTTCAAAGTCATAACACAAAATCTTTGTGACCCATTTTTTCTGCTCTTCTAAAGATAAAATTGTTCTAAAAAGTCTTTAAGAATATCATGATCCATTTTTACCTTGAAGTATCTTCCCATTAGGTAGGGTCGCCATTTCTTAAGTGCATGTAGTATTTCCAACATTTCCTTCTCATAAATAGCTTTGTGTAAATACTTTCCTTTGATTGGATGACTTTCGAAATCAATGGGTCTTCTTCTTTAATTAAAACATCACCAATTCCATTTCTCGAGGCATCACATTCCAAACCTCTGATACCAAATGTTATGTAACCAGCTCACAAAATAGAAGAAAAGATAGATCAACGACTTCAAAATCAGTCTCTTCGAGGGGGAAGCCTCCTTTACATTACACAAATGAATAATTATTGGATGATAAAAATGAAAAAAACTCATTTCTATATGTCTAAGGGGTCACAATATAATCAAAGTCGACATAGCAATAATTATATAAGGGCACAACAATAACAATAGTGGGCTTCTATGGGGCACAATAATAACAATATGGGGACAATAGGGGCACAAAAATAAAAATAGGGGATACAATGAAAATAGTAATGGGGGAATCACTAGTATTATAGGGACCTAACAAATTATTACCTGCTACCTCTACAGACGAAGAGTGCTTTGTACATTTAGCCCATCTAGATGAAAATCGTCGTAATGTCGTATTGGCTAGAAAAGATCACCAGAAATGTGTCAAAGCCCAATACGATCAAAATTTTAATCCTCGTACATATTCAGAAGGTGACCTAGTCTTGGTATATGATCAAGTTCATGACAAGCTAGGTGTAGGGAAATTTGAGCCTATGTGGCATGGCCCTTACATCGTAAAACACGTATTCGCTAAAGGTGCATATGAGCTGGTTGATTATGATGGTGTTCCTTTGGGAAAGCCCATAAATGGTCTTTACCTAAAGAAATATTTTGTATAAAATTTTGATGAAGATTTGTACATTATTTACCATTTTTAGGTATGTGTGATAAATTAGTGTTTTTTACTACTTCTCCTACTTATCTCATTTTTACACTTGATTTGCATAGGTCGACGTTTACTCCAACTTACATGGGATTTGTTGATGGTGCCAGTCGTAGTACTCAGAATTTATCTTCCGCAAACTAGGTTATCTATTCACGCAGTGACGATCTAGTCTCTATTCACGGAATATGTCTCGATCAAACAACAAACAATATAGTGGAATATAGTGCAGCCATTGAGCTATTAGCTGAAGCCATTTTAATTTGTATCCGACGTTTGATCATTAGGTTAGATTTGCAGCTCGTAGTATTACATTTAAACGGTATCTATTCAGTAAAGAGTCCAACCATGTTAAGGGTGTTTTTACGAGTTTGTCTCTTGGAAAGGCAATTTGATTATATCGAATATCAACACATTCCGAGATATTTAAACACATTAACAAATGCATTGGAAAATCATGTGTTAAACAAACATTTACAACATTTGTAAATTAAAAACAATATTCATCCATCCATTGATCGAGATAAACACAGAAAAAAGAAGTAGGTTTTTTCATTAAAATAGAGTTTGGGTGTGTCTACAAAATATGTCATCCGAGGACATAAGACCCTGTGGCCTTTTATTTTCCGAATATGCTCACACCAAAAAGTAAAAAATGGTTCTAGAAACTAGAACAACTTATCCTGATGATGCTCATGATAACACATGATAGCATGAGCAACTCGACGCGGCAAACATCTGAGAGACCCTGGAACCCCAACTACATTCCTCTAATAGGTGCGTGGAATGTCATCGATTCCAGTATTTGGGATGTTGGCAGACAACCTCTCAAGGTTGTGCTCCAACTCTATCGGGATGTCATCTGCCCCTTTGGGTTCTCTACTGCAGCTACCATAAGTTGCTCGCCTCATCTATTTTACCATCTCATCTCGGCTAGTCAGGTTGGACCCACATCTACACAAGACAAAAACACTTAAAAATTTGAAAATTTTGAAAATATTTCAAAATGAGAAATTCTTACCTAGATCAGCCCATTGAGCTCTGACTATAAGTGGGATATTACGATCACCTCTATAATCCATCCCGACATGCAGAATGTCCTCGATTGGAACAATCTGCTGCCTCAACCAGACAAAAAACTCTGTCATATACCTCACTATAGGCCCATCATTGCCATGGCGTGCCATAAGTGCAACCAACCTCATCAAGTGTGGATCCCTTAAACCCCCCTTGTCTGCCAAAATCTATTGTGGTTGAAGAATAAGAACCCTCTCTAGGGAAAAATCAACTAGAATGGCACCATAACCAAAATTTTTTAGTTTACCATTCTTACACCTAGTCAAATAGCCCTTCATATTTACCACTACTACATCACACCAGTTTTATACCATGAACTCCCAACATTCCACTGTCATCTGCATTTGTGCCCATGTGGCTAGATGGAGGGCAGCATTGCCACACAGTTTGTAAACAGTGAAAGCAATGGTCCTCAAGTGTAAAATTTCGATGGTCTGAATATCAATCCATCCATCTTTGGGCGGTGCACTCCTACAAAAGCATTGTAGGTATCCATCAATAGTATCCCCCCCTGCTCTCGATCCAAATAGTGAAATATTGGCTCCCCGATGAGACAACCCAGTCAGGAAATAGATGTCATCGACATCAATAGTGAGGTGATGATCAGCAATCACAAAACATTGTTCCTGGACATTCTAGGTCCTCACCAACCATGTCATCAGATCTACCTGGGCTTTCATCCCAGGAATTAGCCAGTATTTCAGGAGGCCACAAGTCTTGAGATCTTGCAAAGTGGTTGGATCCGCCAAAGCAGCCAAATCAATGGCTTCATGCTCTCTTTCCCTCAACTCCATTTTTTAGCAATCAAATGACCTGAAATGACCATTTTAAAGCAGTTAGAAGAATTTTTGAAATTCATTTCATGTTTTTTGGGCTTCAAAATTTGTTTTAAAAATAGCCCATGGCGCCTCTCTGGCTGCCCTTTTATTGATAGGGCGTAGCTGCATGGAAATTTCCAGAAGAATTCTACGCAGGAAGAGAATTTTCGTATGGAAAATTTTGTCATCCTGTGTGGGCCCGATTGAACGAAACCCGCATAGGGATGAGGGTGCATTTTTGGACAAATCTTTGTCCCAAAAAACCAAATGAAAGATTAAAATGAAGAAATAAATGGATAGAAAGCTAAGTTATGGAGAGATCTTCTACCTGGAGGGAACGGTGCACAATTTCTTCCACCGGTTGGCTCGGATTCAGTCCTGGAAGTTTCACGATAAAAACCCCTCTCTCTTCTATGAACTGGTGAAAATGCAGATGGTAAAAATAAATTACTTTTTCCCACTTTTATATGCTTTTTGGCTTAAAAAATATTGTTTTTTATACTTTGAATCTTTTTGAGAGGGAAAACACCATTTGGAGCAATTATGACATGTTATTGAGTTTAAATGTGTGGGATTGTTTACAGAGTCAAGAAAAATCATTTTTGACATTTTAGCATACTTTATCGCTTTTTATGCTCTTTAGAAATTACGAAAATTGAAAATCATGGAGTCTTCTTTTAAGCTTTTTTCATACTTTTTCAAAACAAAAATATTGTGGATTACTTGCTTGTTCAAACTCGTAAAAGTAAATGAACAATCATCCACTCAGTATAAGTTTACCCCTTTTATGGACTGAGCCAAGAAAGTTTACGAAAAAGGTATACATTGATCAAACATGGTCAATAGAGTTCTCTCTTGTATTATTTTATCCTTTTTTAGACCCGAGAGACTAAACTGACGAAAAACAACCTGATGGAGTCTACTTATGTTTTTCTTTTGACTCTCTAAAAATGAAAAACATCAAGCTTTACCTTCTCTAGGCTCTTTAAAATTTTACGGTTAAAGAGCTGAATGAGTTTTCTTTTTGTGTCTTTTCCAAACTCTTAAAACAAAATGACATCGAGTTACCCTTTACTGGACTCATAAAAAATTAAACAGTATAGGACTCATTAAGCATGAAAAGATAGAACCATTCCTTCTTAGTGTTCGTTAAAAATAATTCAATGGACACATCCGAAGGATGAGCTTACAGTCCAAGCATATGTTATCCTCCTCAATCTTGTAAAAAATAAAGAGGTACTTTTCGGTAAAGGTGGGGGGGGAATTGGGGAAAGTGTCCATTCTACATCATCAATTAAAAGGTAGCATGTCGCTCTTAAAGACGATGCTCCATCACATTCATGTCCGGGTTGGGAAATCCATTTTCCTTACTGTTAATTAAACCTTATTGAAATTCTTCATGATTTTGGGTATTATCGTTAAGTTAAATGCTGCCAAATCATTATAGTGTTGTTATGTGTTCAAGAGAAGTTCAACCTTGGTTCAAATCCTTTGCAAAATATTTAGCTTCATTCGTGTCAGCCATCCTTGAGTTAGTCCTTGCAAACTATTTTCAAAACTTCATATCATGTTTCGTGTCATAGGCTTTCCTACGACGAACCGCTTCCTATCGACTTTAGATCATTATCTAGGAAGTTGATTCAGAAACCTTCAGTACCTTGAACCCTGCATGCCTTAATGGTAGGCTTTTTTCTTTCGATGACAGGTTCTCATCATTGTCCTTCCATCAAACGATTCTATGAGTGTTCGACTTCAAATCACATATTCTCACTTCATAGATTGTACTGGGAGTACCTTGAGAACCATTGCCATTATTGGTGGTTTCTCTTGCACTCGTTAATAATTCACATCATTGATTGGTAATCAAGTGGTTTTTACCATGTTCAACTTCAAGAAATTCACTCGCATGGTTAGAATCGTACTATGGATCGAGAGACAGAGATCAAGACCTTAGATCTAGTTTCATCAATCCAGGTTGCGAGGAGATGCTATATTCATGATTATGTAGACAGATGGTTGTGTCCATGCTATGTCTATTATCTATATGATCTTAGTTTTTCCATGCTTGTTCATTGAGTTCACTTTACTTTGAGTATGGAAATGCCTACCTCAAAGATGATTTTTTTTTATATATTTTGCATTGTGTTCCCTTGAATTTTCCTTGCAGGTTTCCGACCATTGACTCTGATCTAATCCTTGGAATGATAAAGCGCTTCAATATTTTAAGCTCTTTTTTTTTTTTTTTTTTTTTTTTTTTTTTTTTTTTTTTAGACTTTACACTTTAGGGGGAAATCTGTTACACGTCAATTTTTCGCCATGACACTTGATCAATTTATGGATATTTTTAGCATCCGTGAACATGTTGAAACCAACTCCCTTAGAAGTAAAACAACTCAAAATATGTTAAAGTACATGAGAAATTTGGGTCAAATAGCCCTTACACCTTGTTTAGTTCCACCTGCACCAATTTCTCTAGAGTTTACTATGCATCGGTTGAAATTTACTCTGAGAACAACGCAGAGATGTGCTCTGTCTATAACTATAAACCCTCGTAGGTGAATTCTATAATGTAAAAATAAAAAGTACATTCTAGAAACATAGTTGGTCGAATATTTCCCAACTAAGTTCTTCCAGGTGATGACTCTTCGAACTATAACCCTCATAAGATGCATCTCCATCCCTTTTCTCATAGTATCATAATCCCTCATTAAAGGAGGTTCATCCTCTTCTTAGGAATCTGAAACTTCCTCTTTTATTTATAAAAGGAATAGAGGGTTGAGGGATGAAGGAGGTCAGAATTCAGAGAATACAAACTTATGATGTTAGTTTGAGATTGTAGAGCTTATCATCTGAGGAGGAGATTGAAGGCATTTGGGAGGGACCTCACGACATCAAGGCGAAGGTTGTAAGGCTCCTCTTATCTTCTGATTAATATAAATGAGAACTCTCTCCCATTGATCTTGTCTTTTGTGAATGATGAATAGTTTACAATTGTTTATTATGTTCATTAAGGAAAATTCAATCCCTAATTTCCTTGATCACTAGGCTAAGTTGTTTGAATTATTATATCACATGTGATTTTGATCCTTTTATGGTTTATGTTTGCAGGTCCTATCAAGCATTGAAGAGCTACATCAAGTCAAAATAAGGGATATTCATCAGGCACTTTGTGAAACTGGTAAGAGGTCTATCCATTAGCTAGACTACTTATAATTCGAACAAGTTCAACTTAGGGAAAGAGTCAGTTCATTTGTCATGATTGTTTCTAGTTTCCATTTAGGATCTAGGGAGATTTCTCTTGTCTGCAAGAGGGATTTTCTGGGGTAACACTATGCAAGATTAAAGAGCATATATAACATACATCAAACATAAACTACTTAACAGATCAAGGAACATTAAGCTAATAGCATAAACATTTACACAATTATGGAAAGTGAACATCAGATATATATATTAAGAAACTAAAAAGGGAAGCATACAACCTATTCCTTGATGTTGGAGCCCTCCTTTTGGTGGATGTCCAAGTCCAAGAAAATACTCTTCAAACACTCCTCCAAGCTAGAATGGGTAGCATGTAAGCACAATCTCAGCATAGGGATGGAACAATAAATGACCAGCCATTTGGGGATGGAATGGAGTGAATTTATAGGAATGGAGAGGGAGTTAGGGATCCAAAAAAGAGGGAGGAAGGTCGACATCTCAAGGGAAATACCATGATGATAAGATCAAGAGGCCCAAATGAGAGAGCTCGATCATATCAACAACGACAAATATCCAGCTCATTGTTCCTAAAGGTTCTAGTGAGAAAAGCTTCACCTCCAGTTTGGGAAACCCTGCCAGAAGAGGTTCAACGTAGGTTTTGCTATGAAAACTTGCACTGCAGTGCGAGTGTATAACTGAGAAACCTACCATCATCATGGGTAGGTAGTGGAGAAAAATACGTTGATGCCAAAAATTAGGTTTTTAGGCAACCTTCTCTAGAATGGATTCAGGGAAGTTTTCCTATGATTCTAAAGGGAGGTTTTGATCTGTATATCATGATGGATATGTTGCACAGTAGTCAATGTTTTGGCACATCAGAAATTGAATAAGAGATATGAAAAAATATTGTGTAACATATGCCCCCTAAAGCATGAAGGCAGAACAAGGAGTGATGGTTGATATGCTTTACAATTTAGTACAAGGATGAGAACAACACCATTAGGAGACCTGAAAATCAATCATATACATGTACATATACATATCTGACAACTCTGATGATCATGCTTAACAATACAGGAATATGCATCTAATAATACATGAATCTATGGTATGGACGCAACCATCCATATAAAAGGGATCATGTGCAAATATCCTTAGTATGCTCGTAGCCACCCGAATAAAAAGGATCATGAATATGGACCCATGTTATGGTCATAGCCATCCGTCCAAAGGATACATGTGTACAATCATGAATGACTCATAACTACACCCAACCTGGATTCTATCAGACAAAATTCAGGGTCTTGCGCTCCGTCTTGACATGATTAATGTACGAATTCTAACATGTGAATAGATGAGTCAAAGTCGAACATGATAGAAAGCTACCTGATTACCGGTCAATGATGTAAACCGTTAACAGGCATGAGAGAAACCACCAATAATGCAAATGGCTCTCAAGGTACAATCACCACAATCCACGACTGTGAATAATGGAACTAAAGTCGAACACCCATGGAATCATCTGATCGAAGGTCAATGATGTAAACCTATCATCAAATGCAAATAAATTTCCATTGAGGCATGCAAGCTCTAAGGTACTGGAAGGGAGTTTCTAGATCATCTTCCCGGATAATGACCTTAAGTCGAGAGGAAGTGATCCATCGAAGGAGGGCCATAATGATAATGTGATACATAGATAAGTGTGATCTAGGACTATGGCATAAAGTCAAACAATGTATAGGAAAACCTAAAAATTATGTTTTTTCTTGAACACGTCAGTGACACGACTCTGGAATTTGGCAGCATTTGAATCAACATAGGATCATAAGTCATGATGACGAAATGGTATGATCAGATGAGTGGAAAAATGGATTCCCAAAAGCTAGGAATGCAAGTGACCATGTGAGGATATCCCAAACCCAACATGAGTAACAGATGAGTGTCATGCTCAAGACTGATACACTGTCTTTACAGGATACAAGAGATGAACACTTTCATTTCCCCCCCACAATTTCTGGTGAGTACCCCATATATTGTTTATCACAAGCTTGAAGGGGATAACATATGCTTTCCATATAAGTTCACCCTTCGGATGAATCCATCCTAGTAAGTTTTACGAGCCCTGTGAAGGAGGAAATTGGTCTCGTCATGGTGAAAAGTCCCATGTCATTTAAGTTTTACGAGTCTGACAGAGGTGAAACTCAACATCTTTTTCATTTTTAGAGAGTTTGAAAAAGGAGCGAAAAAATAAAACTTCAAATGTCCCTCTTTATAAATTGTCTCTTGTACCTAGAAAGGTATAAAAAAATATTCAAGAGAACCTCTTAGCCATTTTCGACTAAGGTATTCCTTTTTCATAGCTAGTCTATCTTAGTCTGAAAAAGGGTTAAACTTATACTGAGTAGACATCATTTCATTTACTTTAACGAGTTTGAAATGACAAGTACTCGACAATATTTTCATATTTCAAGAGTCAAAAAAGAGTTGAAAGATGACTCTACTTGGAAGAACGAGTGGTATAAAAGGATAGAAACTAGTTCCAGTCATGATGGAATTTCTCAAAACATTTAAAGGTCAAGAGACTGGCTAATAATACCACTCATCGTAGATGTTCCTTAGGCAAGGGTAAAACAACCAAATGAAAGAGAATGGTCGTCCAAAGAGATGGTGGTGATGGAATGGACACACCAAGGCTCATTTGGAAAAAAATGGTTGATAAAAATGGAAATCATGAGATGTAAAGTGGGAATGGTTTCATTTTTACACAAGCTTGAAACATGGGAAACTATGCTTGAGTATACTTGAAGATGGTTTCATTTTTTCAAAATCTTGAAACATGAGAAAAAAACTATGCTTGGATTTGGTTTCATTTTTACACAAGCTTGAAACAAAGATAACTATGCTTGAGATGACTTTGCATGCCCCCAACATAATGACTCAATTTAAGGTACATACCCCCCAAGCTTCATTTAATTCACCTAAGTAGACTACTCGTTACTAACAGGTGGATGGAATGAATGTTCACTTATGAGATCAAGTGAAAGACTAGATTGGGATTTTACGACATCTAATCAAAGATTCAAATTGGAAGGGAATTTTTTTCATTTTTTAATGATCTTGACACTGGAAAAGAACCATTCTCATGGGGACCTATTTCATTTTTTAATGAGGTTGACATAGTAAAAGAACTATCCTCATGGAACTTGTTTTATTTTTTAACGAGCTTGACACAATACAAGGAACTTTGCTCCATAGAACTGATCACAGACCAAAAGAGGCCATGTCTTCCAAGAGGTTTTCATCAGATGGGAGAAAAATGCTCAAGAAGGGATACATGTATAGGGATCCAAATGAAAAATTGGGCTCCAATTCCCCTAGTACATGGCATACTACATCACCTACTAGATCATCAGTAGATGTGGGAATGGAAGAAGTGGCCATGTAATCAACCATTATCCCTAAGTGGTTCTTATGTGCAAGCGGTGTCACCCAAAAGGAGGGCTCCAACATCAAGGCATAGGTTGTATGCTTCCATTTTTAGTTTCTTAATATATATATATATATAATATATATACTATATATATATATATATATATATATATAATATATATATATATATATATATATATTATATTATATATATATATATATATATAGAGATATATATTTGATTTTCACTTTCCATAATTGTGTAAATGTTTATGCTATTAGCTTAATGTTCCTTGTTCTATTAAGTAGTTTATGGTTTATGTATGTTATATATGCTCTCGTATCTTGCATAGTACTTTGATCTTCCTTGCAAGTTTTTGGACATGAAGAACAACTAAGGAGTGAGGCATGGAGCGAAAGATTCAAAGCCATCTCTAAGGATCAAATGATTAACATTAGAATGAGGTAGGTTACTCGTTCTTCCTACATTTTTCAAGAATAAGCTAGGAAAGTGTGTATTAGATTGTTTGGTTTGTTGCTAGACCCACTCATTGGGAAAGTGGGGTCACCTTTGTCCGCAGAGGGGATTTTCCTTCACAAAAAAATGGCGACTCCACTGGGAATGGGAGGGAATGAATTTATAGGAAGGGAGAGGGAGTTTGGGATCCACAAAAGAGGGAGGAAGGTCCACGTCTCAAGGGGAAAGCCCATGAGAGAGCTCAACCATATCAACAACAACCAATATATAGCTTGTTGTTCCCGAAGGTTCTAGTGAGCGAAGCTTCTCCTCTATTTTGGGAAAGCCTGCTAGAAGAGGTTCAACATGGATTTTCCTATGAAAACTCGTGCTGGAAGTGCGAGTGTATAACTGAACAACCTGCCATCAGCAGGCAGTTGAGCAAAACGTGCTGACGGTAAAAATTAGTTTTTTAGGCAACCTTTTCCAGAATGGATTTAGGGAAGTTTTCCTTTGATTCTTTAGGGAGGTTTTGGATTGTACATCATGATGGATATGTTTAATAGTAGTTAATGTTTTAGCACTTTGTGAAGTGAACAAGAGATATGAAAAAATACTATGTAACATTGACCAAATTTAAATACCTGTATGCTCTCCTTACTTCCTTTGTGCATCTAGTCTATCATATGCTCTCACGAGCTCTTTCCATACTTTAATGCTTACATCAATTGGACTTCTTTTGGCCCTACATCAAGAGGAATTTATTTCATCTTTTTTGTTTGGTTGCAACTGAATCTCTTTCAGTTTTGAGTTTTGTTTCTTTACTTTCTTTAGTAAACATGTCCCAAATTCAGTCTGCATGTCATGGATGACTACCTTTTGAAGGTGCATGGGTATCTTCAATAATGGAAGATGTAGATGCTCTTTGAAGCGTTGAAGGAATTATTCCTTCAACCTACGATTGAACACTTTCTTGGCATTTGTCATTTTAATTTCCCCAGAGACAACATCATATTATACCTCAGTTTCATATTTACCAATGCAAGATGCATAAGTACCTATAGGCTGTACTGGTGGTGGAAGAAATATGTGCCCCAGGAGTGGGTGGGACATTGGACCTCTTTTCTCCTTGTTCCACATTCTTAGATGTTATTGTGATTCCATTTTTCCTAGATTTTTTCTCAATCTAGAAGTGGATGGGGAATCAATCGATTCTCTTTGACACGGTTTCTTTGGTTGGTATATTTTAATGCCTTTAGTACGTTATTCCACATATTTGGAAAGCATGGACACATCCATACCTTCTAGTTTATTCACTGCTTCTACCCCCAATATAGAATCCATTGCCTCTTTCAGTTTCTCACTGTCATGGCCCTCTATTTATACAATAAACTTTGTATTTTAAAATTAGAAATAAAAAATAAACCCTATTTTTTTCTTTTCTAATTTAGAAACTAAAAACTAGAAATTACAATTCAAACAAATAATGGAAACATGTGAAAATCTATAATTTGAGTATGAAATATCTCATTTTCGCAAGGATCAAATCCCTTTGCTCATTTCCCTCTATTGTTGCTTGGCATTTTTGGGCATCCTAAGGTGATTGTTTTTCTTCCACACTGTGGAAAATCCCTTCTCTTTGCTCCCTACATTTTTCTCCCTTCCCTATAACTATTTTAAACAACAAAAGTGAAAAATGGATGGATAGGGGTTTGATTTTCATCTCTAGTAGGGGTGAATGAGATGAACAAATTGATTTTGTGATTGTTAGAGGCTAAATCACACCCACAAATTAATTTTTTTATTGAAATCCACAACACGGGTTGAGACATTCATCAATATCTCTACCCACCATCAACAAAGATCCAATCGATTAGTTATTTTCTTTCATTAAGCCCCAACGCATTGCTCCAACTGTGATCTTCTCATAATCCACACAAAACTTCAAAGCTCCCTCGATTTGAAATTGGTGAGTATTAGAATGGAAATATGGTGAATGTAATACATTTTTTTGGTTGAATAGTCATGGTACACAATTGTGCCCACCAATTATAGATTGGCTGGGTTTTTTTTTTTATATTTGGTCTAATTTGTATTCATTGTCATATTTTCACTTTGCACTATCAATGTGGGAGGCTTCCATGTTATTGTCATTTTTTATGAGGTTTAATTGAATATCAATATTGGATGTGAAATTTGGATAGGCACATGGGAAAATAATAATAATAATAATAATTATTATTATTAAATGTGCTTAATATACTCCTATCGGTGTTTATCAACCACATCTTTTAATGTGGTTGTGCTGATTGAATACCATTACTGGATGTGCAATGTGCATAGGCACATGGGATAAGCTAAAATGTGGGTTTATGTAAAGCGCTATAAATGGTGTTTTGACCCTGCAATGAAAGGTGTTTTATGACATATTTTTTTATCCCACTGATGAATTTGGTGTTATTTCAAACTTTCTAATTTTATTTTAATATCCAATGACTCATAATGTAACAATCCACTGGTTATAGTCACATACACACATTTTCACCTTTAAAGGTTGTGTTCATTAGTACTCATGTATACATATGACACACACATTTTCGATCTCGCCACTCACTCTTCACTGCTTTAGATGGTGGATGGTGGCATTGAAAATATATCTCATCCACAAGTTAACTTCTACTAATTATTATATTATATATTGAGTTCATTTAGAAGACTTAAAAATCAAAATTTGAAAATAGTATATTCTCTAACATATAGGGTCAAAGGATTTTTTAAATTTAAATATCCAAAAATATAGATATTTGGTGGTTTAAAATTATGGATTATGAAGGGTTTGAATTAAGTTAAATCAAAATATGGAAAAAAAGAAGAAGTAGTCCATTAGTTTTCATAATCCTCATCTAATATTTATAAGAGTTGTGTCATGTCACCATATTGGGAATAGAAATTAACAAAAAGGGTATATATTGAAAATAGGGGCATTTTAGTTAGAAAGGTGCAATGAAACTAGCTAAGCTTAAATCGATTGTGCGTTTAGAAATTTGGATGGAGAAAAATCGAAGTCTATAGATGTTATGTGACTAATGTCATTTTCATGTATTACATGCAGGGTCTAGAGTAGGTCATGGACAGAAGTTGTAGATACAAAAAACGTAAGAAGACAAAGCAACTTAAAACAAAGGAGGATGGTGTTTATGAATTCACCAATGCTACAAAATAGATGAGATAAAGTTATATAAAATATGTTGGTTTTTCAAATCCAAAACATGATATCAATATGTCAAATATATGAGTAAAGTGAGGTTTTGTGTAGTAAGCATCATTAACTATGTTATGTATTATAGGGGAAAGGCGAGGCCATGGCATCAAATTGTGTCATATTAATAAGGACACAACAAATGTCGCAAGACATCAGGTAATTATCAATTTTCAATTAAATTAGGATGCATTTTGTGATACGTCCATCCTTTTTCATAGTATTATTAGAATTTATAGTGTATTATCCAACCTTGAAATAAATTAATGCATGTTGTTGATATTTCAGATGGAGATTGGAACAAGTGCACAACCTACGTGTTCAACTAAGAAAAGAAAAGAAAAAATATATACGTCGACAAGAACCTAAAACTGTTAAATCACGAAGAACACAATGGGTGGAAGAGGATATGACAATGGATACTTCAAACACAACAAATAATTCCATTAAAGAAGAGCTTGGTCAATACTATATCACATGGGATGGGATTTGTTAAGCGATATTTGATTATATTTCTTAGAAATTGATACATTTATGATCTACCCAATTATTTCCAAACATTAAATAATTGCTTCCTTTTTCGATAGGTAGAAGATGACCCAACTGGGCTATTAATATTTGGACAGGATGATCCAAACCATCCTTTAAACCATACCAGAGTGAAAAGAGCATATTTAAATAGAACTCTACCACCTGAGAAATTTGAACAACTCATGAGATTCACATGCATTGATGACTGCAATATACTACTAGTTGTGGCATTAATGGTGATGAGCATGACAGTGAAAATGCAATGCATGAAGAAGGATTGAATGATATTCTTGCATGCTTCTTTAGGTATGGAAACAATGCTGAAAATAATGGTCATATGGTTGAAAATAATGATGACAATAGGAGTAATTACCACCAACATAATGTTGATGATAACAACCTACTCAAAGGCTCCATCAAGTAGGCAGCAAATACACTTGTGTTCAAATTAGGTGCAAGTAGAACCTCAAAAATGGCATGCACCTTGATATTATTATAGATAAAGTAACTATTTGGTTGGTCAGACAAAAGATTCACCTCCCTATTGAAGTGAGTTGAAATCTATTTCTTATAATGCATTATCAATTGGTCTACGTAATTCGTGAACATTCATCAACTTCGTTTATATTTCTTTAAGGAGATTTTAAAACCGTATATTGTATACGAATAGTCATATATTATAATATTGACATATCAAACATGTTCATCATAAGTGAAACATTCAATTGATCTAATCTTTGGCAATCTTACAGGGCACTAAAAATGAAAATATTTCCTGAAGAGAACATGTTTCCATCAACTTGTAGAGAGGCATGTCAGTTGTTGGTTGAGTTGGGGATTGAATATAAGAAAATTCATTCATGTAAAAATTATTGCATTTTATACAGAGATGATTATCAAGACAAGGTAGAATGCCTTATATGAAAAGAGAAGATATATTGTACAGATATACAAGGTCCTACAGTTCCAAAGAAGGTTTTATGTCAGATACCTATTATACCTAGACTTCAATGAATGTTTCATTGCAAGTCACTTGAACAATTGATGGGCTGACATGCAAAGAATAGGAGTAAAAATGGATTCATGTGAATTCTAGCCGACTCCAAAGCATTGAAACACATAGAGGAAAAATGGCTAACATAATTCAAAGATGAACCCCGTAGTAGCAGGTTTGGTCTTGCAATTCATGAAGTGTGCCTATTCTCTTTCATGACCTCAAGTTATAGTGTTTGGCCAATCGGATTGATAGCATAAAATATTTCCCCATTGATGAATGTTAGAAAGGAGCACCTTATGTTGACTCTCATTGTTCCAAGAAAATATCAAGTTAAAAACATGGATGTTTATATTGTGCCTTTTATTGATGATATGCAACTGTTATGGAAAGACATAAGAATGCATGACATATAATGTCCTCCATCAAATAGGTCCTTCATATTGTATGGTGTGCTATGTTAGAATATTAATTATTTTCGAGAAGATAATTTTTTTTACCTATTTACACTCATAATTTATTGTCATCCCAACTTTCATACTTAGTTTTGTACTATTATTTTGATTTTATTAACCTTATTGAATTGTAGGGCTTCAAACAAAGGGGATATTTTCATGTCCCAGATGTACAGAACAATTTTAAGGGTGATATTCTAAATATCTTCATAAATTTATTTATGAAAACAACAAGGTCTTTCTACCACCAAATCATAGGTTTAGAAATCTCCATAAGAATCAATGTAACAACCCTTGTGAAAATTCCATGTAATAAAAGATAAAAATAATGACCCCGGTTGATGGGACACTTATTCCAAGATTAATGTTGGGGAAGACATCTTAGGGGGTATTTGGTTGTTTATGGCTAAGGAAATTGGAAAGGAAATGGCTAAGGCTTTGGAAAGGAAAAATGGTATTTATGGCACATTTATTTATGAAAATAATAGAAATTAGGAGAAAATGGAGGTGAAAGGTCACAGGTTGCATGTGAGGAGGAAATTGAAGGAAAATAATGGAAAATGAAGAAAATAGAGGCCTCGTTAATAAAAAGGCTTCTGAGGATCAATTATGAACCTTTTGTTAGTTTAGTTTTAGAGCTCTCTCATTACTCTCTCTCTCTCTCTCACTCTTGGACACTTAGAGTTTTCTTGGAGCACGTTGGCATGGAGCAAGAAAGGCAAAGAAGGCAAGAGGAACCAAAGATCAAGCAAGGAAAGGTAGGATTAGGCAGCGACATAAGGATTCATTGTAGGTATCGATTTGCAAGTGTATTTTCCTTGCTATATTTTGCATGCATGGTGTTGCATGTGTTTGTTTTATGTCATGGCATAGGTTTTGCTAGGTGTGACAATGTTTTTAGCCTAGCCTTGCCATTTCCTTATAGCCTTGATGAGATTGGTTCTCATACTTCTGTTGAGGTGAATTGTCAGATGGATTCGAAGCTTAGTGGGGTGGATCTCCAAAAGACAAACACATGGCCTATTGGTCCCTGAACTGAACTGTGGATCATGGTAAAGCCTTTGGCCTAGTAACCCCTAAGCCAGACTGCGAGTTGCGATAAAGCCAAGATTTTGTGCCTTGGTGGGCCTACCAATCCTTTCTGGTGAATGACAATATATATGATAAATTCAAGAGGTTGATTTCTCTCCATTGGGCCTAGTAGTCCCGGGATGGGATGTACAGTAAAGCTAGGAGAATGGGTCTCTGTGTAGGGCCTAGTGCTCCCTGGATCAGACTGTGGCTTACGGTAAAGCCTAAGATATTAGGAGGCACTCAAATTTCTCATAGTGTAGGAGGAGAAATATAGTAGCATCCATGCTTGTTTGGTTCTTTTCGGTTGGTTATGAGTCCCACATTCATGCTTAGAATATGGGATGAGGGTGATTGGCTGAAGAAATACTTGGTTTAGCCAATCTATGGTCAGGAGGAATGTGCTAGTCCCATATCTGGTTGGTTTTTACATTCAGTAATGAGAAATTCATTCCCCTGGTTTTCATGTGTAAATGTACTGGTTTATATGTGGATTTTATGGCTAATATGTTTATGGTATTTATGTTGTTACTATGTTGGTTATATGTATGTTTTATGACAACAAATATGTATGTATCTCAACATGTTTTTACTTGTAAATGAATGGACAATGTATCTATGACCTAATAGATGATAATGTAGAAAAATACATGAGGGGACAATGATTCTTAGAAATTCTCAGATAAGTATGAGATCCATATGCTTAATTATGTTGTTTACACATGTAGATTACATGTTTGTGATATTTTTGACAAAATGTGTGTCATCTCTAGTAGGGGTTTGGTTAAGGGGTTGTTTAAATAATTGCTTCTACTTCATTGTTTCCCTATTATTTTACTAATCTTAAGATATCATTCTATTATGGGTAGTGACTTGGGCTTTGGGCTAGAAAAAGTGGCTCAAATCCCGGGGACATTGGTATAGAACTGGACAAATTGGTCCCTCGACGTTACCATGGCCATAGTATGAGAGTTTCTAGAGGGAAAGTGATCATAAGTTTCAGTGGGACCCAACGACAAGCTTCCTAAAGTGTTGGCATGGTTCTCAAGGGTCTTGTACCTGATGTGGAAGGTATATTTGTTGTATTTCCATCGATTCCATTTCCTTAAGGTCAAATAGGAGGTCAAATACAACCATAGTAGCCTCATGTCACATGTTTACCCCGATTGGTCGTTTACTTGGGTAGATGTGGGAGGAGCATGTTACAGAGTGGTATCAAAGCATGGTTCACCCCTTAGACTGGATGGGCTATGTGTTGGTCATGCATGCATGTCAGTTGTATGTGTGTCTCTTACACTTGCTTCCCATTTTCTTGTTTTTATTGCATTATGTTGATAATGGTTGTAGCGATGTTGTCATGAGGAAATTGATGTTGTTATTATGGAATGCATCTTCATGATTGTATGACTAGTTATATGTTGTTATATGTCACTTACATGTTATTGTATGTCGTTTACACATCGTTATATGTGGCTTGGTTACATCTTTGTATGTTAAGTTTAATTCTTGTATGTTTGGTTACATGTATCAGTCTTGTAGGTTTGGTTACAAGTATTGTTCACTTATGCTCGATTACATGCATTAATGCATATGTGTAGTTGATTATGCATTGCTTATGCATGTTGATGGTTGCATGTGGCAATGTGTACGGTGGATTAATGGTTGTTTTCATGCATGAGGTCATAGTATGCACTGTTGATATGGTCTTGTATTGATGACTAGACTCTAACTAGAATGATGTTTATGCGTTGATGCACTTTGTATATGTCTATATGTTGTTATGATTATGTTATACATGTATCACGTTGATTTGGATGATCTTGCAAATGAGGTAACCTCCCCAAATTATATTGAGGTACATTGGTTTGTTATGATTTAGTTTATCTGACATATTATGCCTTTATGAAAGAAGGTCAAAATGAATGGTAAGATGGTAGACTACAAGGACTCTCCATATGAATCAGATGAGTAGTGTCGTGGGAACTCTTCTAATTTGGCAGACACGTTGAGAAGCTTGACAGAATAAATAAGGAGTTGTAAGGCAGATAATGATAGGATCATATAGGCACAAGAGAAATAGGTTGAGTTTAATGCAATACTCCTTCAAAGTTTGTTAGAATTGCAGCGACAAGAGCCACTTCGGATCATCCATAGACAAGAGGACAAAACTAATGGGGCATATGGTAGTAGGTCTTCTAGTAGACAAAGTTTGGATAGAGCTGACATGGTGAGAGATCGCAGGTTGTTGGACACTTCAGATAGGAGGGGTGATGAGTACAAGTGTTATTCTAGTTCTGGTTCTGACAGACATCATGATTATCATCCTTACTGGAGGAGTGATAGGGGATACTTACTAGATGAATTTAAGAAAGAAAAGCCACCTACTTTTAATGGAGATGTGAATAAGTCGGAAGATACATATGCTTGGATACTTGGGATGAACAAGTTATTTGATTTTAATGAGTACACAAATAACATGAAGGCCAGAATAGCTATCTTCAGCTTGAAAGTTAAACTAGACATTTGGTGGGAAGATGTGAAGTGAGTCAAAGACATCAAGATAGATGGCTTGAGTTGGCAGGAGTTTAAGAGGATTTTTAGGAAGTACTTGTCAAAAAGGTTCTAAGATAGAAAGTCCAAAGAATTCTATGAGCTAAATATGGGGTCAATGATAGATGAAGAGTACACGACCAATTTTATGGATCTATTGAGGTATGTATTGTATCTTACAGATGAGAAGGCTAAAGTTCAACAATTCATCAATAGTTTTCCATTAGCAATTAGAGATCAGGTTGAGTATGATAAGCCTCAGTCACTTGAGGAAGTCATTGGGAAATTGAATCATTTCTATGAATATTCAAAGCATAAGAATGAATCTCAGTAAGGATGGAAAAGAAAAGACGAAGGTAAAGGTAAATGGAAGCATAAGAGAGAAAGGCCTCATAATGAAGATGGGAAAGAAAATATGGCACTGTAAAAGAAGTTTAATGCAACTAGATAGGGACATGGGCCACAACAACAACATAGAGGTAAGGGCATTGGTCAGTTGGATTGTTAGACATGTGGTGAGGAACACCTTAGGAGATATTGTTTGCAGAATCAGGGTGGTAGGCCTAAGATATACAGTGCACAGGAGGCGTAGATTGTTGGGGTTGCGGGGCATAGTATTCCTCATATTTATGCAATCGTGGACAACAGACAACCAGAGCAACATGAATATATCACTGAGATGGATGATAAGCTCTGTGATCAATTTATTTCTATTTTTATTTACCCTGGATCTAATTATAGCTATGTTAGTCCGGACTTGGTGGATAAGTGTGGTTTGAGCAAGGAATTGCATGTAGAATATTGTTTAATGCAGTTGGCTATAGGTACAAAAAAGCAAGTTCACCATTAGGTAATAGCTTGTGCATTTGATTTGAATGGTATGTCTACCATAGCACATTTGAATGCATTACTGTTGGGATCATATAGTATGTTTTTTGGAATGGATTGGTTGTATCTTAATAGAACCAAGGCAGACTATTATGACCAATCCATTGAGTGTGTTGATGACAATGGGGAACCAAGAGTCTTGTAGGGTAAGAAGAAAGCCACATCAGTTAGGATGGGGATAGCTATGCAAGAAAAGTGTAACTGCAGGAAAGGGTGTAAGTTATTTGCAGTGAACATTTCTAGTGATAAAGGTAAGGAAGTTGAGGATTCATATGTATTGAGAAGGTACCCAGTTTTACAACAGTTAAAGGATGTATTTCCTGAGGACATTACAAATTTGATACCTCACAGGGAGGTAGAATTTTCTATTGAATTAGTTCCAAGGGCAGCTCCAACATCAAAAGCACCTTACAAGATGAGCACGCCTGAGTTGGTAGGGTTAAAGTTGTAGCTGAAGGAAATGTTGTACAAGGTATACATTAGGCCAAGTGTATCACTTTGGGGCACACCAGTATTGTTTGTGAACAAGAAAGATGGAACTCTCAGGTTATGCATTAACTACAAGTAGTTAAACAAAGTGACCATCAAGAACAAGTACCCTTTACTGAGGATTGATGACTTGTTCAATCAGCTGAAGGGAGCAACAATGTTCTCGAAGATTGATCTGAGATTCGAATACCATTAGGTACGCATCAAAGAGGAGGAAATTTACAAGACAACTTTTCAAACCAGGTATGGGCATTATGAATTTGTTGTAGTTCCATTTGACCTAACTAATTCTCTATCTACGTTTATGTGCTTGATGAAAAGTGTGTTGCGTCCGTATTTGGATAAGTTTGTTATTTTGTTCATTGATGATATATTGGTATATTCTAAAAATGAGGAAGAGCATGCTAAGCATTTAGTAGTAGTGTTGAGGTTCTTGAGGGAGCATCAGTTGTATGCTAAGCTTAGCAAGTGTATCTTCTTTCAGACTGAGGTACACTACTTGGGACATGTTGTCTCCAAGGAGGGCATTGCAGTAGATCCAGAAAAGATAAGGGTCATCATGGAGTGGGTAGCTCCTACGAATGTGGATGAGGTGAGATATTTTATGGGGTTGGCAGGCTATTATATGAGTTTGATGATGAACTTCTCACATATTTCTTATCCTATCACATCATTGCAGAGGAAAGGTAAGAAGTTCAAATGGACAGAGGAGTGTGAGGATAGTTTTAAGCAGCTTAAGTAGTTGTTGACACATGCACCAATTCTACAAATTGTAGATTCGGATAAAGAGTTCGTAGTATGCACATATGCTTGCAAGAGAGGAATTTTTGGAGTCCTTATGCAGGATGGATAGGTGGTATGCTATGAGTCATAGAAACTAAATGAGCACAAGCAGAACTACCCGACACATGAACTTGAGTTAGCAGCGATCATACATGCATAGAAGATGTGGATGCACTATCTTCTTGGAAGGAGGTTTGTACTGATGAGTTATCATATTGGGTTGAGGTGTTTGTTTGACCAGCCAAATATGAATGCCCTCCAGGCTATATGGTTGGCCATGATCAGTGAGTTTGATTTTGAGATCAAGTACATCAAAGGTAAATAGAAGAGGGTGGTAGATGCTCTCAACAAGCGGGTACAGGTAAATCACTTGGAAGTTATGAACTCCTACGGGACAAAATTACAGGATAAGATCTTGGAGGTAGGTCAGCAGGATATCAGGTATATGGATATTATGCACATGTTGTAGTAGAGTACTGGTAGAGGTACAAGTGGTAGTACAGGTATAGGTACAGGTGATAGTACAGGGGTAGGTGCAGGTAGTAGTATGTGTATACGTACAGGTGATAGTACAGGTGCATGTGCGGGTAGTAGTATGCATACAGGTACAGGTACAGGTTTAGGTGAACGGGATGTCGACTATTGTCTTACAACATATGAATTGGTTAGATTCAGAGACAAGATATATGTTCCAAATATCAGTGAGATCAAGAAGTTGATCTTGATATAGTTTCATGTGAAACCTTATTTGGGTCACCCAGGTTATCAAAAGACATTGACGGTAGTGAAGAAATTTTATTATTGCCGAATCTAAAGAGTAATGTACTAGAGTTTGTGGCTAGGTGTTTTGACTGTTAGTGAGTAAAAGAAGAGTATAAACATCTAGGCGTAATGCTACAACCGATCACAATTCTAGATTGGAAATGGGAGGTCATTTCCATGGAATTCATCATAGGGTTTTCAAAGACAGTGAGAAAGCATGACTCCATCATGGTTTTTGTGGAAAGGTTGACAAAGGTTACACACTTCATTCCAGTGAAGTCTACATTCTTAGCTAGTGATGTGGCATGAGTATTCATCAAATATGTGGTCAGGTTGCATGGTGTTCCGAAGAATATTTTGTTAGACAGGGATGCAAAGTTCACTTCCAAGTTTTGGAATGATTTGTTTGCAAGTTTGGGCACAATTTTGGCCTTCTAAATAGCTTATCATCAGCAGAAATATGGATAGACAGAGAGGGTCAATAGGCTATTGGAGGACATGTTGAGGATGTATGTGATGCATTAGCAACAGAAGTGGGAGGAGTATCTTCCATTGGCTGAGTTCGCATACAACAATGGTTATCAAGAATCATTGAGGATGAGTCATTTTGAGGTACTGTATGGGTAGAGTTGCAATACACATATCAATTGGAGTGATCTGGTTAACATGGTGTTGATTGGACTAGACATGTTGGCAGACATGGTACATGAAATGCAGGTGATCAAGAAGAATCTAAAGACAGTAAGGGATAGGCAGAAGAGCTATGCAGATCAGAATAGTTTGTTCAAGGAGTTCTAGGTTTGGGAATAGGTGTACTTGCGCATCAAACCAAAGAAAAGTTCCTTATAGATTGGATCATGTGCCAAGTTGGCACCACAATTTTGTGGATCCTTCAGTATCATTGAGAGGATTGGGCCAGTAGCCTATCGACTTGCATTACCTCTGATAGTGAAATTCCATGATTTTTTCCATGTATCATTACGTAAGAAGTATGTTAAGGATGTTGATCATGTGATTGACTGGTCTGTATTGCAGGTGGAACCAGATGGAGAATTCCAGACTGAGCTTTAGTGTATGTTGCAGAAAAAGGTGCTCATGTTCCGAAACTAAGCAATCAAGAAATTTAAAGTGTAGTGGAAGCACTTTGGACCCAATGAAGGTACATGGGAGATGGTAGATCAGAAGCGAACCATGTATCCTTCCTTGTTTGTCAGTTAAAGCAAAGCAATTTTGATATGGTGTCTAGGTATATGTTTTGGTGTATGTTTCAATGATATTTCTATATGTACATATGTATATGGATGTAAATACTTCCATGAGATATGTTATAAATCTCCAATAAGAGATATGGATGTCATGTCATCATGATTTTCATGTTGTTATATTTCATGTTACAATGATATCATGTTGTTATGTTATCATGTTCTTATGTTTTCATGTGGGTTGGCACTCAGCAGGGTTATTATTGTAAATAATTCATTGAGCTATGTTAGAAAGCTCCATGAGAAGTATGCTTTCTTTCCAGCAATTTGTCAAGGTATATGTGTGATTGAACACCAAGGACAGTGTTCCCCAAGGGGGAGGGTTCTGTAACATCCCTAGTGAAAATTTCATGTAATAAAAGATAAAATTAATAACCACGCTTGATGGGACACTTATTGCAAGATGAACATTGGGAAAGACATCCTAGGGGGTGTTCATTTGGTTGTTTATGGCTAAGGAAATTGGCAAAGGAAATAGCTAAGGCTTTGGAAAGGAAAAATCAAATTTTTGTCACATTTATTGATGAAAATAATGGAAATTAGTAGAAAATGGATGTGAAAGGTCATAGGTTGCATGTGAGGAGGAAATTGAAGGAAAATAATGGAAAATGAAGAAAATAGAGGCCTCATTAATAAAAAGGATTCTCAGGATTAGTTAGGAACCTTTTGTTAGTTAAGTTTTGGAGATTTCTGATTATTCTCTCTCTCTCTCACTCTTGGACACTTAGAGTTTTCTTAGAGCACTTTGGAATTGGAGCAAGAAAGGAAATGAAGGCAAGAGAAAGAAAAGTTCAAGCAGGGAAAGGCAGGATCAAGCAGCTACAGTAGGATTCATTGCAGGTATCGATTTGAATTTGTATTTTCCTTACTAGATTTGGCATGCATGGTGTTTCATGTGGTTGTTTTATGTCATAGCATGGGTTTTGCCAGGTGTGATAGTTTTTTAATCCTAGCCTTGCCATTTCTTGATAGCCTTGATGAGATGGGTTCTCATAATTTGGTTGCGATAGATTGCCAGATGGATTTGAAGATGAGTGGGGTGATCTTAGAAATGATAAACACATAGCCTAGTTGTCCTTGAACCAGACTTTGGATCACCGTAAAGCCACTGGCCTAGTAACCCCTGAACCAGACTGTGGGTTTTGGTAAAGCCAGGATTGTGTGCCTCAGTGGGCTTAGGAATCCTTTTCGGTGAATGGCGGGATATATGGTGAAGCCAAGAGGTGGATTTCTCTCTATTGGGCCTAGTAATCCTGGGATGGGATGTATGGTAAAGCCTAGAGAGTGGGTCTCAGTGTAGGGCATAGTGATCGTTGGATTATAATGTGAATTATGGTAAAGCCTCAGAGACTAGGAGGCACTCAAATTCCTCACAGTGTAGGTGGAGAACTCTGGTAGCATTCATGCTTGTTTGGTTCTTTTCAATTGGTTATGAGTCCCACATTCATGCTTGGAATATGGCATGGGGGCGATTGGCTGAAGAGAGACTTGTCTTAGCTAATATATGGTTGGGTGGAATGTGGTAGTCCCATCTCCTGTTGGTTTTTGAATTCATTAATGAGAAATTCATTCCCTTGGTTTTCATGTGTAAATGTATTGGTTTATATGTGGATTTTATGGCTGATATGTTTATGGTATTTATATTGTTACTATGTTGGTTATATGTATGTTTTATGACAACAACTATGTATGGCTCTCAATATATTTTTACTTGTAAATGAATGGACAGTGTATCTATGACCTAATAGATGATAATGCAACAAAAGACATGAGGGGACAATGATTCTTAGTGATTCTCAGATAAGTATGAGATCCCTATCCTTAATTATATTGTTTACACCTGTAGATTACATGTTTGTGATATGTTTGACTAAATTCCTATCATGGCTAGTAGGGTTCTAGTTAAGGGCTTGTTTAAGTATTTTCTTCTACTTCATTGTTTCCCTGTTATTTTACCACTCTTAAGATATCATTTTATTCTGGGCATTGACCTGGGCTCTAGGCCAGAAAGAGTTGCTCAAATCCTAGGGATGCTAGCACAAGAATGGACAAATTGGTCCCTGGACACTGGCATGCAATCCTATGAGAGTGTCCACGGGTCCCTAGATGTTGGCATGCCCATAGCATGAGAGCGTCTAGAGGGAAAGTGATTAGAAGTTTCAGTGGTGCCCAGGGACAATTTGCTTGAAGTGTTGGCATGGTTCTCAGGCATCCAGTAGCTAATGTGGAAGATTTGTTTGTTGTATTTCCATCGATTCCATTTCCTTAAGGTCACATAGGAGGTTGAATCCAATCGTAGTAGCCTCCTGCCACATGTTTACCCGATTGGCCAGTTACTTGGCTAGATGTGGGAGGAGGGTGTTACAATCAATTTGATGGAAATGTTAAAATAGAGCCCCTCCCATGATTATGGGTCCAATTGATTGACTTAAGAAGTATGAAGATGTTGAATTGAACGTTTGGTAGGAATTTTTTGATGGGGGTGATTCTATTGAAAAACCAAAAAAATTTGTAAGTAAGATTCCAAAAGGGATGAAAAGGAAATCCATATTTTATGACCTCCCATATTGGAAGGATCTATTAATATCTAACCTATTATATCCCATGCACATCTTCAAAAATGTCATAGATCCATTTTTTCGACATATAGAAAGAAAAGAGAAGCTCACATTGTCTTCAAGGAGAGATATTGCTCTTTCGCGTACCAAATTTGATAGAAAACATTTGCGTCCAAATAGGGAAAATGAAAAATACGGAGAAGCTCCATGTATTTTGAAAAGGAAAGAGCTAGACCAACTAAAAGATGTCATATGTTCAATAAGGACACCTACTGGCAATGGGTCATCATTAAATAAAGCTTTTACAGTTGATGGACATATCACAGGATTTAAAACACATGATTTTCATAATTTTATGAAGGTATAATATATTCATTTAAATTTTCTTAGAGCGACATTCTTTGCTATGATAATTTCATTTCATAATTAATACATTAAATTAACCCCATATCATCATTGCATTATTCAGATATACACCATAATACATCAACATATGCAATTAAATAGAAAGAAGAAACATAATCAACATCTACAGGTTTTAACCCCGTATAGAAATTACCTGCATACGAACTCTAAAACATAGAAAATAAACAATGTAAGAGCATAACACATAAAACACATATACACAGAGATTTTCCCCTGGATCCCAAAACTGGGACTACCAACTTGATTTTTCATTATGTTCCTTTCAATGTTACAATACATATTTATACATGCCGAAGCATCCAATACCATGGACCGAAAACCAACATGTCCAAAACCATGCACCAAAAACCATCACGTCCAAAACCATGTGCGAAAATCATGCACAAAACCATAGGTAGGTCTGCCCAACCTAACATAGGGTCCAAAAACAAAATTTTCTGGGGCACTGTCCCGAACCCCATAGAGTGGGGTTACCTGCACCCCTGAAACCCCCTATGACCCTCCCTTCTACGCAATTAGCGCAACAAAGGGGGGGACTCTGCCCCCCTTCTAACCCCTCGGTTAACTATGTCGGCTAGTCGTGGAAAGAATATAACACAACCCAACATTCTACCACTTGTTGTTTTCTTTCTACAGGAGAGCTTAGTCATTTATACAGCCCTGCAATTCCCATTGTTTCTCTACACCAAGAGAACTTCTCAAAGCTCACAGATTTTGTCAATGCATCTGCAGTATTCTTCAAAGTGTCCACTATTACCAGCAACACCTTTTTGTCTTCTATCATATCCCTCACAAAGTGATATTGAACATAAATGTGCTTTGTCTTTGAATGATATTCAGGGTTCTTTGCCAAGAAAATTGCACTTTGGCTATCACAATCTATCCTTATAGCTCCCTGTACCAACCCCATACTTGAACACAATCTCTGCAACCAAACTGCTTCCTTGCTTGCATGAGTGGCTGCCATGTATTCTGCCTCTGT